>JAQPPZ010016746.1:0-227439 GCA_028583015.1 Wollemia nobilis | reverse complement strand
CATAGATCAAAACACAGCCACACACAGGACGTGGTCCTATCCAATTGTATGATTCAAAATCAAAGATGAACATTCCCATCCCAACCATGACCCCTAGTAAGGTCGGGAACTAAAATTATTCAATAGAAAATAAACACACAACCACACATAGACGAACTTTAAACCTCCAAAAAATAACAAACCCTAAACCATTGAAACTAAAAATAAACATAAAATTGTCTTAAAATATAGCCAAAATGAAAGTTTCAAACACATGAAATCGTCTTAAAAATAAAAATAAAATTGTCATCCACTAATTCAACACAACGTATTAATATTTACTAGAAAGAAGTTCATGTCTTACATAATCATGTGAAAGTAATATTTACATATAAAAGAACTTTACATATAAAAAAACACAACCTACAAAACCACATTGTCTGTATTGTTAAAACCAATTGTTTCATATTTAACCAACTTTTTTTTTTCCTTCCTAAGTAAAAACTTTCCTATACGGAACAGAACAATAAATAAAATTACCTCTAAGAATTACCTGTATTCTTATTTTCGTGTCGCTTTTCCTTTGTTTCACCTCAATTGCTCCGAGGCATCGGTGCTCCGTGATTGAATGTCTTTAAGCTTCCGCTGGCCTTTACAATAGATAAATAGTTGCATATATTCATAACAAATTAGCAATGCTAATCAGTCTGGCCTTATATTGTGATTCTCCCTCAAAAACATTTAATTTTGGTGGCTCAAGTTGCTCAAATTAAATGAAATTTAGAAATGATATCTTTTAAAATAAATAAATATATTTAAAGCATTTACGAGGCTCATCCAATAACACGTTTCTTTTTTATTGTTCCATTGTATATTTTATTTGCACATAAACCAAGAAATAATTTGGGCTCTAAGTTAGTTAGTTAATGCTAAATAACCCAAACCAATAAATATATTTATTTTTTAACTTAATCTATTTTTTCCGTTGAATAATAATTTTTATATATATTTATTATAAAATTAAAATTAATTTTAAAATATGTAATTTGTTATATAAAATTGTTTCAAAAATTGTTTTTATTAAAAGTCTTAAAAAAATTAATATATAATTACATATGTTTTTTATTTTAATTTTATTTTAATTTTAAGAGGTGATGTTCTTTAAGATTATTTATTCTTACAATGGTTATCATCAAATTATAAATATTTTTAAGCACATGAAAATATAATATTAAAATATCAATTATCAATTTTCCTTTCTTTAAGTAAGGTAAAGTACACTGAGTAGTATAATTGAGGTCACATTCTCTGAGGGCACAATGGACCTGATTTAAATTTAGGTACGCCAATTCTCCGAGGGCACAATGGATCTGATTTAAATTTAGGTAGGCCACCGTTTGAACCTTGGACCTCCCAAAAAAAACCAAAGCCTGAACAATTGAGCAGCACCCCAAATGCACCACTAAGGTGTCCTTATGTGACCTATTTGTTTTTTTAAGATGATTTTTGATAAAAATTTAATTTAATGTTATAAAAGCACTAAATATTTTTAAATATATACAATTTTAATAATAATTAGAAAATCATTTATAATTATGATAATTAATAAAAAAATAAAAATTGATAAGATGTCTTTATGGAAACATTTTAGAACACTCCAACAGTTGCATATATTCATAACAAATTAGCAATGCCGAATCTGTCTTGCCATATTGTGATTCTCCTCCCAAAAATATTTCATGTTTGGTGGCTCAAAGTGGCTCAAATTAAATGAAATTTAAATGATATTTTTTAAATAAATAAATATATTTAAAGCATATAATTGTAACAAGATTTACTAGGCTCGTTGCCAATAACACATTTTTTTTTATTGTTCCAATGTATATTTTATTTGCACATAAACCCAGAATTAATTTGGGCTATATATTTGTTAGTTAATGCTAAATTACCTAAAGAAATAAATGTATTTGTTTTTTAAATTAATATTTGAGTAATGTTTCTTATACATATTCATTATAGGGATTGAACCCAAGACACATCATCAATAATGCAAGTAACATTGTTTACCAAATATTTATCAATGAGATTATATTAATAATTAATTTTAAAATATGTAATTTGTTATATAAAATTGTTTCAAAATTTGTTTTTATTAAAAGTCTTAAAAAAATTAATATTTAATTACATGTGGTTTTTGTTTTAACTTTAAGGGTGATGTTCTTTAAAATTTAAGATTATTTATTCTTACAATGGTCATCATCAAATTATAAATATTTTTAAATACATGAAAATATAATATTAAAGGATCAGTTATCAATTTTATTTTTAAGTAACGTAAAGTAACTAGGGTCACATTCTCTCAGGGCACAAAGGATGTATTTGCTTTTTTTTTAATACGATGCTTGATAAGATTTTTAGTTTAGTGTTATAGAAGCAATAAATATTTTTAAATATATATAATTTTAATAGTACTTAGACAACCATCTATAATGAATAGAAAAGTGAAAATTAATAAGATCTTGTCTTTATGGGAACACTTTAGAACACTCCAATAGTATGTAATTGATGTTTCATCTTACTGAACTTAGTTCAAATCATGGAGAGAAGCTCCTTGTTGCTATGTCTTCAAGAAGCGTGCCAGCTAATGTACTTTGAATTATTTGCTTGTAATTATAACAATGAATAGAAAAAAAAATTATAAAATCTTGTTCTGTGCATAAACACTGAAACAACAATATATAAGTTAAAGTCCAATACTTTTGACAATGTGGTGTCCAATTATCTATTAAATTTTATTAAGTTATTTGTAAATTTATTTATAAATAATTATTGAATTATTTTTACTCTCAGCATGACCCGCCATCTCGTTCATCTTTATTAAAATGGGTGGACTCCTCAGCATAACCCGCCATCTCTATCTGTGCAAGCCCAGGCCGCGTGTAATGATTGCAATTGTTGGCCAGTTGATTGCTTTCTTCACTTATGTAGGCCATTTGATTGCTTTCTTCACTTATGTAGTAGTAAATAGTCCATTGAACTTTAGTCAAAGCTGTCTGATGAGATAAAATGATTAGAAGAGTAAATAGTTAGTCCTTCCATTTTAACTGAGAAGGATGGAATTATAATAACAATTGAAAAATACCACATTCTCTGTACAATTAAAACAAATTGTTTCATATTTAACCAACAATTTTTTTTTAAATGGGGATCTTCTAATTCTCAAATGTTAAAATTGTTCCTTCCTAAATAAAAACTTTCCTATATTACTTATATGGAACAGAACATAAATAAAATTACGTGTATTCTTATTTTCTTGTGGTTTTTTCTTTGTTTCACCTCAATTGCTCCGAGGCAGCATCGGTGCTTCGTGATTGAATGTCTTTAAGCTTCCTTTGGCCTTTACAATAGATAAATAGTTGCATATATTCATAAAAAATTAGAAATGCCGAATCTGTTTGGCCATATTGTGATTCTCCTCCCAAAAATATTTGAATTTTGGTGGCTCAAAGTGGCTCAAATTAAATGAAATTTACAAATGATATCTTTGTAAATAGATAAATATATTTTAAGAATATAATTGTAACAAGATTTACCAGGCTCATTGCCAATAACACGTTTCATTTTATTGTTCCAATGTCTATTTTATTTGCACATAAACCCAGAATTAATTTGGGCTATACATTAGTTAGTTAATGCTAAATAAACCAAACAAATAAATATATTTGTTTTTTTTTTAAATACACATTTATTATGGAGATTGAACCCCGGTCACCAAGTGGCGTCCTTGCCTATAAACCACACTCACGGGGATTATGTTTACCAATAAAATTATAAATTAATAATTAATTTTAAAATATGTAATTTGTTATATAAAATTGTTTCAAAATTTGTTTTTATTAAGTCTTAAAAAAATTAATATATAATTACAAGTGGGTTTTGTTTTAATTTTAAAAGGTGATGTTCTTTAAGATTATTTATTCTTACAATGGTCATCATCAAATTATAAATATTTTTAAACACATAGAAATATAATATTAAAGGATCAAATTATCATTTGTTTTTAAGGGACGTAAAGTACATTCTGTGAGGACACAAAGGACTTGATTTGAATTCAGGTAGTTTATATAAACATACCACTAAGGTGTCCTTATGTGACCTATTTATTTTATTAAGATGATGCTTGATAAGATTTTTAAATTAGTGTTATAGAAGCAATATATATTTTTAGATAATCATCTATTATAATTGCTTGTAATTAAGACAATGAATAGAAAAGTGAAATGGATAAGATCTTGTTTTTATGTGAACACTCCAATAGTATGTAATTGATGTTTTATCTTTGTGACCTAAGTTCAAATCATGGAGAAAGAATTGAGGAGAACGTTTACAAATTACATCAAAAAACACCCTCAAGGGGTTTTGAACACAAACCACTTAAGAAACAACCACCATCTTAGCCACTAGGGCAACTGCCACCTATTGTACTTTGAATTATTTGCTTGTAATTATAACAATGAATAAAAAAATAAAAATTGATAAAATCTTGTTCCTATGCGGAGACACTAACAATATATATATTAAAGTCCAATACTTTTTCCACTATGGTGTACCAATTGGTCATAGGGGTTTCTCAAACTAACAAAAAAATAAAAAATATATTTTATATTCTTAAAAAATTATCTATTAAATTAAATGTAGTTTCATTAAGTTATTTATAAATAATGATTGAATTATTTTTACTATACAAATAGAACAATATTATTTATATTTTATATGTTTAATTTAAATTAAATGCAATTAATATTAGTAAAGGGTTATAGTAACTATAATTTAAGAACTTGTTTTGGACTTCACTTGTTTAGAAGACTAGAAGGATCAACAAAAAGATTTATTTAGAAATAAATTTTATATATAATTTAATTATAGTATATTGTATTATTATCAATTCTAAATTCTTTGTATTTAACACAAGTTATTTGATAAATTCTATATAAAATATTAAATAAATGATTAATTAAATTTACAATTCATTGTTAATTAGGTTAAAGCTAGGATAAAATTAAACACTTTAAGGTTTATCTTTAACATGTAAGTCTTACATCATGTAAACTTATTATTTTTAAAAAATTATTAAACAAAAATTAGTTGATTATTTACATTTTCTATTGAATATAGAGAAAAAGATATAATTTTCTTCTTATTTTGAGAAAGTTATTGACTAAATTTTGTGTATTATTGATAGATATTTGGACATTATTGACTTGATTAAATCTAACTAGTATTGGTATGTATGCATAGTTATTAAATACATTGAACATTTTTTTTTTTTTGATGACGAACCTTTTATATACAACATATTTGCAACATGTGAGGGGAGAGATTTGAACCTGGGCCTCTCCATAACTAGAGAGTTTTAACTACCCACTTGCTCTCCAACTCCTCTACATGAGCGGATAACATTTTTTTTTTTTTTTTGTTATATCAGTTGTTTATTTTTATCTATATTTAAATAAGAAATTTTAATTTAAATTCATATTAATATTTTTTTTACTGTTTACTTAAACAGTTATTAACTTAATTAAATCTAACTACGATTAGTATGTACACAGTCTTAATTGCATTGAATAATTTTTTGTTTAGAGTGGCCTACTCTTTTGTAAAATCCTAAGGCTGAGCATGTGTGAAAAACCTATATGAATAGTATTGGAGACTTAAATGACTACAACACATAAAATATTTTAGCTTTACCATTAAAAACCAATATTTGGTGTATATATAGAGATATAATAAGTAAATATTTGCACATTGAATATTAATTTCATTATTTTTTTAATTTTATTTGTTTCATATTCAAAAATCTTATTAACTTAATTAAATCTATCTATAATATTTTTTTTTTTGGTAATATTAAGAAATGAGGGTTTTGACCAGGAATCCCCAACCTCTAACAACAACTCCACCAAGAAGACACACACCCACCCCATCACCCATTCACCCATGCCAAGTTTTGAACCTTGGACCTCATGAAGAAGAGCCAAAGCCCAAACCGTTGCACTGCAACCCAAGTGCTAAATCTAGCTATTATTATTAAAGGTATATAAACATTAATTTCATTGAACTTTCAAGATATATCATGGATGAATTTATTATATAAATTATTTTAAATTATTAAATTAGTTATGTGAGATTGAAATGGGTTTATCCATATTAAGTCATTTAGAAAAATTATTAGTATTATTTACACAAGGGAATAACCTCTACCCTACCTCTTTAAATGTTTACTCTGAGTGAGGGGAACGTCGAGGGATTTTAAAATTTAACTTTTTTGCTATTTAAAATTATATTATTACATGATACACTATCCCAACAGTATCTATCATAATACAAGGCTTGAATTTGTGTTGTAATCATGCAATTACATACTAATTATCCTTCCTTTGGTAGTCATATGTTATTATTTCTTGAAATTATGGAAATTAATAGAAAAGTGATAATTGATAAGATATTGTTTTTATGAGAACACTCCAGAGCACTCCAATAGTATATAATTGATGTTTCATCTTTGTGACCTATGTTCAAATTGAAGGAAAATAAACTCCTTATTGCTATGTCCTTGGGAAGTGTGTCAATTATATTACCTATTGTGCTTTGAATTACATGCTTGTAATTATGACAATGAATCCATGTGATGTGGTCTACCAAAAAGGATGTCACTTGCATTATCAGTGATGTGACCCTGACCCTGGTTCAATCACCATGGCGAATGTGTATAAGAAGTATTTCTCAATTAAAAAAAAATTATGACAATGAATAGAAAAATAAAAATTGATAAGATCTTATCCGTGTAGGGACACTCCAACAGTATCCGACTTAAATCTCAATGCCTTTTACCATTGTGGTGTCCGAGTTGGGACTAGTTTTCTCATTATTTAAAATTAAGAAATAAGAATAAAAAATATATTTTATATTTTTTTAAAAGTTATATATTAAATGTAGTTTCAATAAAATATTTATAAATAAATATTGAATTATTTTTATTATACAAATAGAACACTCTTGGATCTAAGAGGCAGAGCAGAATACAGAGAATAATCACAACAATAAAAATAAAATAACAACTCTAGCACTCCAGTAGAATATATATAATATTAAATTTAGAACTTAACTTTTACACAGAGCTTCGGCTCTATTTTTCTCCAGATTCTTCTCCTCTGCTAGTCATAATATACAAAAACTAAAAAATCAGAGTATTTCGGGTAAAATTTCTTTCCTCACATTGATCATCCTTCAAAATATTTGCCCTTTTAAAATCTAAGAAAAATAATTCTAAAAATAAACCCTAGACTATCGTACATTTAATGTTTTCTTTTTAAATTATAAAATATACATCTAATTTTAATACTTATATAACCCAAAAAAAAAAAAAATTGTTCTGCAAAATAGAACGATGCGGTTGATATTACTCTTTCCAACACTGCCACTTAATCTCAACTGCTGCACCTCCATCTGTGATGCCTATATTGTCACATTGTTGTACAAAACTCCTTGTTACCAATGGCTTTGTGAAAATATCTGCATATTGATCCTCTGTTTTGCAATGTTCCAAAATAATTTCTCTAATATTTATCAATTCTCTAATAAAATGATACCGTGTATCAATATGTTTGGTTATTTTGTGAAACATTGCATTCTTAGAGAGGGCTATTGCTGATTTATTATCGCAGAATAATTTTTTTTCTTCTTCCTATTTATGACCTAAGTATTTTAATATCCGTCTCATTCAAATGGTTTGACATGTTGCCCCTGTCGCTACAATATACTCAGCTTTAGCTGTAGACAAGGAAACTATAGGCTATTTCTTTTAAGCCCATGAAACTACTCCTGATCCAAGATGAAATACATAGCTTCATGTGCTTTTTCTATCTTTTATACTACTTGCATAATCACTATATGTATATCTAGTCAATTTAAATTCATTTTTCTTGTTGTACAGAATGCCATGTTCTTTTTTTCCATTAACATATTGTAAAATTCTTTTTGCTGCTTGCAAATGCGTTGTCTTGGCAGTATCTATGAACCTTGAAATTAAACTAACTGCATACACTATATCCGACCTTGTGGTAGTCAAATACATCAAGATCCCTACAATGCTCTTGTACAATGTTGGATTCACATTTTTAGTCCAATATTCTTTTCTCAGTTTTAAACCAATTGCTACAGGAGTGGGGGTAGGTTTGTAATTTTCTATTTTAAATATATTTAATATGTCTACTGCATATTTTTATTGACAAATAAAATTGCCATGATCCATTTACTGCACTTCTATCCCAAGAAAATATTTCAACAATTCTAAATCTGACATCTCAAACTCTTTTTCATTGCATTTTTAAACTCAATGACAATATCTTCATCATTGCCCATAAAAATTAAGTCATCTACATACAACATAACAATAAGAAGCTTACATTGACTTGATTTAATTTATAGAGTGGGCTCACCATCACTTTAGCAAAATCCATTGCTCAAAAAATAAGAATATATTCTGCTGTACCATGCCCGTGGTGCTTGCTTCAGTCCATAAAGTGTCTTTTTCAGTTTATAATTTTTTTTTCTTCTCCTTCAACCTCAAAACTAGGTGGATGCTGCACATACACTTCTTCCTTCAATACAACATTTAAAAAAGTTGATTTCACATCCATTTGATGGACCTTCCATTCATTTTGGGCTGCAATTGCAAGGACTATTCTCACTGTCTCCATTCTTGCTACTGGTGCAAATGTATCTTCGTAATCACTTTTATATTGTTTCTTATAGCCTTTCATAATTAGTTTTTCTTTGTACCACTCAAATTTTCCTTCCGCATTGTATTTTATTTATAAACCCACTTCACTCCAATTACATATTTTCCTTCTGGGAGATCTACCAACTCCCATGTTTCATACTTTTCTATTTCATCTATCTCTTCATTCATTGCAACTATTTATTTTTCTTCTTTAATTACATCTTCAAACTATATTGGATCACTTGCAAGTGAGTATAAGACAAATAGATAATTTTGACCTGCATTGTTCTCATTTTCTTCTTTCTGATAAAAATAATTTAAACTTCTATATTTTTACCTCCTTAAAGTTTCCAATGTTGGGTTAGATGTATCACTGGACTATTTTATGGGCCTCCTGATGTGGTTTATTGTGCACTTACTGGAGTGCTTTCTTGCATTTGTGGCGCTGATTTTGTGTTTGTTGATGGTGTTACCTATGGACCACTTTGTTGTGCATGCATTGGTGTGGATGGAGTCACAATTGTGGGTGTATTTATTGAAACTATATCCTCTATATCTTCATGTGGACATGCTGCAACAACATTGATTGTTTTCTCCAAACTTCCATCCCATGCTTATTCTTCAATGAACTATACATCTCTGCTGATTATAAATTTCTTTGTCACTAGATTGTATAGTTTGTATGCTTTTGAGTGTTCACTGTATCCTACAAGTATGCATTTTTCTCCCTTGCTATCTAATTTCTTTCTGAACTCATCTGGAACATGTACATAAGCCACACAACCAAATATTCTCATGTGAGAAACACTATGTTTTCTTCCACTCCATACCTCTTCAAGAACTATATCTCTCACACTCTTGGTTGGGCACCTATTTATGATATAAACTCCAATTTCTACTACTGTTGCCCAATATTCATTTGGCAAATGCTTTGCCTTCAACATACTTCTTGCCATCTCTATAATTGTCCTGTTTTTCCTTTCAGCTACACTATTTTGTTGAGGTGTATACCTTGCTGTAAATTGTTTATGAATTGTATTATATTTGTAGTAATTTAAGTACTCCTTCGAAACATACTCAACACCTCTATCCATCCTCAACACCTTGATGTAATATCAACTTTTCTTCTCCACTAAAGCCTTGAATTGTTTAAAGTACTCAAATACTTCATATTTATGCCTTAGAAAATACACCCATGTCTTTATTGTATAATCATCTATGAAAGTTAAAAAATAATTTATTCCACTGATTGATGGTGTTTGCATTTTTCCACATAAATCTGAGTGTATACTCTCTAAAGGTGCTTGGGATCTTAGTGTCTTTCCTACTAGAAATGAATCTTTGTGTTGTTTTCCTAGAATTCATCCTTCACATAATTTTTTTGATATTTCTATGGGTGGTAAAACTTTCACCATTCTCTTTCTATACAATAAACTTAAACCTCCAAAGCTTAAATGCCCATGTCTTAAGTGCCATAACCAGTTTTCATTTTTTATTTCACCTTGAAACATAGTTTGACGGACTATTGTAACTATTCCTCTCATTTGTGGATTCAAATTATGTCTTATCTTCAAGGGAAACATTCTATTGTTTGTCATTTTAACTCTTGTAATAATGTGCTTACTAGGATATTTATCCAAAATTACACATTCATTGTTGTCAAAAGAAATTTTATACCTTTTTTCAAGAAGCTGACCAAGGCTAATCAAGTTGTGTTTTAGACCAGGAATAAAATACACATCTGATATATACTTTTTCTCCCCCTTCTTAGTTAAAATATATATGTTTCATTTTCCCATGACTGAAACTTTGTTTTCAAAATATGGCTCCTTGATTGTTTTCAAAAGATGGCTCCTTGACGACAACACATTAGTCCTTTATTGTTTTCAATAGATGGCTCCTTTAAAACCAGTTTTTAGGTTTGAATCAATGTGACTTCAATATATAAACATTATAAATCAAATACCTGATTGGTGGAAAGAGAAATTCATAGTACCTTGGTTATCTATGCTAGCTAGGAAACTCATATCCTAGTTATGGTTGAAGGAATGAGACTCTAATACAAAATATTTCCATACATCGACGCTCAGGTATAGGAGCACTAATAGAATTAGGGAACTTTCAAGAAGTTATGGATCAAAAATCACTGACATCAATAAAATAAGGTCTAAAGGCATTTCCCATTTTTTAAATATTTTGGTCCCAATACACTATGTCCCATCCAATCTAGCAATGCTCTCCTATAGATTATTCCTCATATTATGTCTCAAGATCTAAATTCATGCCTTCTCAAAAAATTCTCCAATGATAAAATTAAATAGGCCATGTTTTCTCTAACCCCGATAAAGCTCCAGGACCCAATGTTTTTCCTCTCCATTTTTTCCAATATTTTGGGATATTGTTGGTCATGATGTCACGAAAGTTGTCCAAGAATTATAGCAAACTAATATGTTACCAAAGGATGTCAATTCCACCTTTTTGACACTCATCTCGAAATATCAAGTATGGAAATCCACCTCTGAATATATACCTATTAGCCTCTACAATATAATTTATAAGCTCATCACCAAGGTCATGGTTAATAGGCTTAAGGATATTCTTCCATCCATAATTGACCACCATTAGGACAACTCAATTAAATGCAGATTCATAATATATGGTGTAATCACTATTCATGAGCTTATGCATTCAATAGCTAAAAGTAAAAAACCTAGCCTATTCTTGAAGCTTTATATAAACAAATAATTCGATAGAATTTTCTAGGATTTTCTCTTTGTAGTTTTAGCCAAATTTGAGTTTCATGAGGAATGAATATCTCTAATCAAAAAATGCATATCCTTTACATGGTTCTCTATTATTATCAATGGTTCACCTACTAGGTATTTCAAAATTTTTAGAGGTGTTAGACAAGGTGACCCTTTATCCCCTTTCCTCTTCATCATCATGGCTGAAACCCTTAGTAGATCTCTTAATGAAGCCTATTCTTTAGGACTTATTTTAGGCATTAAACCCTCTTCTATTTCTAGGCTAGTCACTCTTTAGAAATTCATGGATGATACAATTCTTGCCACTTTATCCTCAATTCATGAAGCCAAAATAATAAAAACTATACTTAATTTCTATGACGAGGTCGCAAGATAGAAAGTCAATTTTGAGAAAAGTAGAATTTTCTTTATGAACACCCCAATTCATAGGAAAATTAAAATTGCAATGATTCTTGGTTGTACCATATCCAACTTACCCTCCACATGCATTGGCCTCCCTCTTTTCATGGGAATTATTCTATCAACATGTGGAATATGGTCATTGAGTGTGTTACCAAGAAATTGATAGGATGGAAAAAATCAATGTTGAGTCAAGCGACCAAAGCCACCTTAGTTTAGGCTTTTTTGTAGAGCATACCTATGTTTTTCATGTCAATTTTCAAGGTTCCATATTCCATAGGGTAAAATGTTGAGCAAATTTAAAGAAAATTTCTTTGGTTTAGAAACGAAAACCATAACAGGTTTCTATTGGTAGTATGGGACAAAGTTTATTCCAAAAATGACCATGGTGGATTAGGCTTTAGGAAAGTCCACAATATGAACATGGCTCTCATGGAAAAATAAGCTTGGAGAATTATCAATGATAATAAAGCTACTTGGATAGACATAGTTAAAGGAAAGTACCTCCAATTATCCTCCTTTATGGATGAGAAACCCCTTCCCATTGGGCTCTACTTCTAGAATTCAATCATCTAAACTAGGGACATAATTAAAAAATGTTTAAAATGATATCTTTGGTGTGGTGGAGTAATTTGGTTTTGGGAAGATGCTTGGTTGAAGGATCAACCCCTTATCAATGAACCAAGCCTCACTATTCTCAAGCCTATTACTGATCATATTTTTGGTATCAGAATTATCAATTTTACTATCCAAATCTTCAATTGTCAACAGTTGAAACTCCTTCCTACCAACAGTCCTAGTAATGAGATTAATGAAGTAGCCAAAACTATTCAAAACATCTTAAGAACCTATGTTATCCCAAACAATAAAATATTATATTCCTCCATATAAAAACAGTTTCAAAAAGGTACGATTCGCTTGACCCAAACAAGGGAATGACCTTCATGAGAAAAGATACGAGTCACTTGACCCAAGATGACTAATGTGAGGGTGCCTTCAAATGTTTTTCTTTTAATGCTTATGCAGTTTCCCAACATTTGGACCTATTTTTGGTGGGTTTTATCCCTTTTTGTGACGCATTTTGGGGTGAAATTGGCAAAAATCCGTCCTCCCATGGAGCGGTCCGGCTATGGAAGCCTTCTTAGGGAGTAGGATAGTGACAATTTGTGACCCCGACATCGGTGTTTTATGCCAAGAATGTCAAGTGCAAAGGCACTCTTATTCGGCAACTTTTATAGTGTTTTTTTTGGGTGTTTTTCTTGCTATTTTTTTTTTTTATTTTCTTGCTCTGTAATCATCCCAGGGTGGGACGAATACCAGTTTAGAATTCCTCCCAGGGTGGGATGAGTGCTAACTAGAGCACTCATCCCAGGCAGGAATGAATACAGGCCTAAAAATCCTATTTAAGGGCCAAAACCAGGGTTTGGGCTCATTTGCATTTGATTTTTTTGGCGTTTTGGAGCTCTGAGGAGGAGGAGGTCAAGTCTGCGAAGCGAAGCGCTACCAAAATTTATCCAGCCACCATGAGCACATGAACCGGGTCATCCAGCGGAGGAGCCGAAGCGAGACCGGTGAGTGCACTGCCTCTTTTATTTTGTTTTTGTTTTTAACAGTTTAAAATCGCAATTTGTTTCTTTTGTTTTTAGACTTTTAAAATGAAACCCTAACTTTTAAAAAATGAAAGATTTTGTTTTATTCTTTGTGTTTTGGTTTAGATAAAATGAAACCCTAGGTTAACAGACGTAATTTTGAAGTTTTTCATTTTTTAAAATAAAGTTAAACTCTGGGCTAAAAGACTCAACAAAACTGGAACTATACCCTAGGTTAAATGAAAACCCTAATGTTAAGTAAACTAAACCCTTGAATATGAAACCTTAGAATATAAAACCTAGGTTAAAGAAACTTTCTAGGTTAATTTAAACTTAGTTGATAAACCCTAGGTTAAATTGAAAACTGTTAATTTTTTTGTTTTTAATTGTTTTTTTCAGTTTAACTAGGATGTAAACCCTAGGTTGATTGTTTTTATTTTTTGTTTGTTTTTGTTTATTGTCTGTTAATCGTACAATTAGGAAACGTAGGTACGACAAATGTTTTTGATTTTTTTTTTGTTTTTGTGGTTAATTGTACAGTTAGGAAAACTGTAGGTACTGACAAATGTTTTTGATTTTTTGATTGCTGATTTTGAACTATTTTTGCTTAGCTGTACATTGTTGTGAATGTATGTTATTGTTGTACATTATGCTTTTCATGCTTGTTTTTAATGTTTTTGTGCTTTCTGTGATTTGCAGGTGGTGAAGAGCCGGTACCGCGTGCCTACGGTGTTTTTGACACCCGAGAGGCCTTGACAGCGGAGGATTGGGAGTGGCTTGATGCCCTGGGGCTCAAGCACGTGGCTCGGTTAGAGCCGGTGGTGGGGGATCGGGCCTATCTGACGGCACTGATCAGCTTATGGGATGTGCGGACTAACACCTTCCATCTCCCAATAGGGGAGATGACAGTGACACTGGAGGATGTCTATCGGATTCTTCGGATTCCGATAGACGGGCTTCCTATCAGGACGACGCCCCGAGATCAGAGGACAACAGTGTTGACACGCTGCTTTGGACACGAGAGGAGGTGGGTGTGGAGGGCCCGATGGAGAGGGCGGAGAATGACTATCAGATTGGTGGCATTTTGGTTCGATGGTGGTATGAGCAGGGCGTGTTGGGAGTGAGGCACACATTTTTGATGAGCCTCATTTCCAACATGCTACTACCGGACTCCTTAGGCATGAGGTTCCCTTGGAACTTGTTGGAGGTGGTGTTCCGACTGGTAGAGTGCTCGATTGAGGAGCCCCTGATTATGAGATGGGGCTAGACATCGCTTAGCACAGCTCTATGATGAGTTGTACGAGGTCTGCTATTGGAGGTGAAAGGGGATTGGCTGTAGCTATCTGCTACAGAGCTGGGCATGGCAGCACATAGCGGTGGATCGACCACTTGGGTTACCATCGGGGGGGGGGGGGGGGGGGGGGGGGGGGGGGGGGGTGGCTGATGGCAGAGTAGGAGTACTTCCCATACGTCCGGGTGACATGACAGTTTGGGGTTCACCAAGGGTTACCTGGTGAGCCATTGATCTATCGACGTCGAGGGGATGAGAGGGACCTTGCTTGGCCGATCATCACGCCACTGGGGGAGGAGTCAGACATAGCTATTGACACCCCGGACATGGACAACGTCGGGGTGACAGCTGAGTATGAGCAGTGGTGGACACTACGGCGATGGTGGGGAGAGGGGCCGCTAGGAGGAGATGAGGCGGCAGCAGCAGGCGAGGAGGGTGCAGAGGCACCAGGAGAGGGTTGGGGAGCTCCCTTGGAGGATGTTGATATGGTTGAGGTGGATGATGCGGGTGAGGACTTTGGGTTTCTAGATCAGCCGGAGGATCAGGATGTCCCAGAGCAGTGGGAGCCGGAGCAAGCTACCATTTCGAAGGTGCCGATGCACCAAGCATTTTTGGAGGATACGGAGGCGGGGTTGCGCATTGAGAATGCACGATTAGAGGAGGAGTTAGGGGATGCACTGTAGGAGATTGCATGATTGGTGGGGCTGCTCCGGAGACGGGATGAGGAGCTCGGGGATGCATTGCAGGAGAGGGATCTCTTGCGTACGCAGCTAGCAGAGCGAGAGAATGCATTCCACCATCGGGATGGGGATACAGACGCTATGCGAGAGATGGAGCACCTATAGAATAATCTTGTGACATATTGTCGATGGGAGAGGGACTTGCTGTGGCAGCGATGTGATCTGGAGGAGGAGATTATCCACCTCGGTGGGGAGGTCCCTACACTTTCTCTAGGTGGATCATCACGTCGCTCGAGAGGGAGCGATACTGAGCAGTCAGCATCCTCTCGATGTAGGCGACTGGATGAGGGAGGAGCTAGCAGGTGTGATGCAAGGACTAGCAGTAGCCACCCTGAGAGGTCCCAGAGGACCCACACCACGGGGGGTAGTTCTCGTCGCACCGATCCTGCATGATCATGGTGGCCGACGCCCTAGGCATGGGGGTTTTTGAGTTTTTGCTTTATGATTGCGGGGTCAGAGGACCGGTTATTGTAGCCTATGGGCATTTTTGATGATATATATATACAGATGACTTTATTTTGTTTATACACTTGTCATGTTTTGATTTTATGCATAGTGTTTGATGTTGATGGATGCATGTTAATTTACTTTGATGGATGCATATGGTATGATGAATGCGAATGTTGCTGATTTATATGATATGTAATGGAATGGATGAAATGATTTGTTGATAACTTGGCATTGGCACCATAGACTGTACAGGACTTATGGCTTTGTGTACAAGGCGATTGCTGTGGTAAATGACTTTTATGTATATGTGTTGTTTTTTTTTTTGATGGTGATGTAAGAATGGATTATATACAACGGTTGGCTTAGAATGTAGCTAAGTTTTTTTGAGACTCAGATGTTTTAACTAACTAGCCAAGACTGTACTGTTATCTTACAAGATTTTTGAACAAGGTATGAATCGTGCTTGTTTTTGACCAAGTTATTTCACATCCCTGTGTGTGCAATTGAGTTTGTTTATGTGGTATTTGTCGAGATACCGCCGGTTCCAAATAGGCTTTCAACCAAACCTGTACTGAGGATCACCTAATTAGCTCCACTAACTCCTTTGTTGTATTTAGTCAGATTAATCTGTTTTGCGATCTAGGATACCATAAGCTAGCTCATCCACATGCAAACATTGATCTGCACACAAGTAAATGTGATAGATATATCGTCATGCGGGAGGTTTGCCACCAGTGACCGATAGGCTATCCACCAAACCGATACTGAGGTTCACCTCATGACCTTTTGAATGTTGAGAGTTCCAGGGATTCAAGTTCGACTCCCTTCTTTTCTTCATTTGTATTGGGATACTTGCTCTTTTATAGTGATGAAAATCACTTTTATTTTTTTTATTTTTTTTTTTTCTTTTGAGCAAGGGATTTTGAATTTTGGAGTGATGAGAATCACTATTGCTTGTGCTTTTTGATGTATGCACTTTGTGGGATTTGATGTCAATTTTTGGAGTATTGACTTTTGCAAATTTTGTGATGTTTTGCAACTTTTTGGAGAACTTGGGATTCTTGGGGAATTGGGTAGGGAAGATTCTTGTCCTTTTGCCAACTCTCAGCATTCTTGGGGTCATTCGCACAGGGGGATGAGCAAAATAACCTTTTCACTGTTTGGTATCCTGAATTGCTTTACAGGTTTCATCTTTCATTGACACAACTTGGGAATTGTTTTATGTGTTTGAACTTGTGATGGGATGCTACGTAACAAGGTGTATTTCAAGTAAAACTCTACCGTTGTAACATCTGTTCTGACTTTGTACAGCTCTTGGCTAGAAATCTAAAGACAACTGAATGACGAAAACTCTTGATACATTTAGAAGACAACTGACTATGATATGGCAAAAATAATGGATGATGTTTATTTTTGTTGTATTGTTTACGAAATGGAAAATGTGAAAAATGGTGGGCTTGCCAAGTAATGACAGTCTATGGTGCTTTTGACCTGTATGATCAACAAATATGCAATGTATGGATGTGATGGTTAATGCAACTATTATTTTGTGGTTTTGATTGATGAAGTATGCATGAGAATGAGATGCAAATTTTTTTGTAATTTTGATGATTTTGTTGTTTTTGAATTTTTTTGATGGTGACCAAGTGATTGCGAGAATCCTTGGAGCTTTTGGGTTGACCAAAGGGATTATGGGCACCTTTGGGGCATTTTGGGATTGACCAAGCGATTGTGGGAATCCTTGGAGCTTTTTGGTTTGACCAAAGGGATTATGGGCACCTTTGGGGCATTTTGGGATTGACCAAGCGATTGTGGGAATCCTTGGAGCTTTTTGGTTTGACCAAGTGATTTCTAGAATCCTTAGAGCTTTTTGGTTTGACCAAAGGGATTTATGGGCACCTTTGGGGCATTTTTGGGATTGACCAAGCGATTGTGGGAATCCTTGGAGCTTTTGGTTTGACCAAAGGGTTTATGGGTACCTTTGGAGCATTTTTGGGATTGACCAAGCGATTGTGGGAATCCTTGGAGCTTTTTGGTTTGGGCTATGGCTCTCTTAGATATGGAATGGCCTCAAATGACTGATGTTCAAGGGTTCTAGTTCCTTGATTCCATCAAGAGAGGCTAGCCGGTATGTTCTAGGTCCTATTTTACTTTCAATCACATAAGGACCTAACCAGTTTGCCATGAACTTGTCCCTTAGATGGGGCGGCAAGTTAGGATTCTGTTGGTTCTCTTTTAAGACCAGGTCACCAACCTAAAAGTCCCTCAGGTGAACCTTCATGTTGTATGCCCTCTTAAGTCACTCTTGGTAGATACGCAAATGCTCGAGAGCATTGATGCGTCGTTCATCAAGCAACGTAAGCTGGTCTAACCGGGCCTGCCACGTAGTGTCATCATCGATGAACTCTTGCATTGATATGCACAGGGAAGGAATCTCCAACTCAAGAGGCATGACTGCCTCAGAGCCATACACCAACGAAAATGGAGTTGCCCCAGTGGGTGTCCGAATGCTAGTGCGATAAGCCCACAGGGCAAGTGGGATCTGTATGTGCCAATCCTTATGACTATCTATGACTATCTTTTTGAGGATGGCAACTAGCATTTTGTTTGATGCCTCTGCTTGCCCATTTGCCTGTGGATAATAGGGTGTTGAAAAACTATGCTGAATCTTGTACTTTGTGGTCAAAGCACGCACGTCTTTGTTCTTGAAGGACGTCCCATTATCCGAGATTATCTTGGATGGAATACCAAAATGACATATGATGTTATGCAAAATAAACTCTATGATGCGGGTTCCTATCGTAGAGGTAAGCGGAATTGCTTCCACCCATTTGGTAAAATACTCTATGGCCGTTATGATGAACGTGTGATGGCCTGACGATGTAGGGGAGATCTTTTCGATTAGATCTAAGCCCCACTACGAAAAGGGCCAAGCCGATTGGATCGGCTGCAAGGCCTGAGAAGGTACGTGTGTCAGATTAGCATGGTGTTGACACTTCATGCACTTCCTTACATAAGCACAACAATCTCGCTCTAAAGATGGCCAATAGTAGCCCATGCAAAGAATGCGCTTAGCGATGGCCATACCATTGAAGTGGCCACCGCATGTACCATCGTGCGCTTGGGTGATCGCCCAAGTGGACTCTTGCTGGTCCAAGCAACGAAGGAGGATTCCCTCATAGCTACGATGGTACAGAATGTCTCCTAACAAGACATGTTTTGCCGCTCTCTATTTAAATGATCTCTTTGTGGCATGCGACAATCCAAGTGGGAGGTTACCTAGCTTGAGGTAATCTCTGATGGGTGAATACCAATCCTGCTGATCCGAAACCTCGATGGCATGAACAACCAATCCCTCTTGAAGTTCATCCCTAGAAAAAGTTGAGCGGGAAAGAATCTGCAAGAATAGCATTGTGTTGCTATTAAGGGGAGTAGGGGAGAACAAGGACCCCCAGTTGGCATGATTCAAATGATCGAGGATTCGAGTGAACTTATCCGAAGATGGTTCAATCTGGATCAAATGGACTCCTGGCGTTGAGTCAGAGCTTGCACGCTCCATCATGGATTGCGATAGTGTTTTGACTTGAATAGTTGTCATATCACCAGAAAGGTCTTGCGGGATTAGTGACCCCAAGGAGGCCATAGTGTCCGCAAAATGATTCGATGATCGAGGGAGTGCCTCGATGTCGTACCATTCAAGCTTTGCCAGGAATTTGTCCACAAGGGCTTTGTAGGCCTACAGAACTAGGCATTTACATTGGAATACCCCTTTCACTTGGTTGACTATTAACAACGAATCACCAAAGATGTTCAAGCATTTGATGTTCATGGTGATTGTTGTCTGAAGACCTATGAGCAAGGCTTCATATTCGGCATTGTTATTGGTGCATGGGAAGTCAAGTTTAAATGACAAGGGGATTGGGGCCCCTTGCGGTGTGAAGAATACAATTCCCATGCCACCTCCTTGCTCACATTTAGAACCATCAAAAAATAGGGTTATGTCGGCCTGTGACTCAGGCTCATCAAAATCTGGCGATTCTGAGACATGGAAGACCCCATCATCGGGTAGTTCTATGGTCAGAGGCTGATCGTCTTCAAGAGGAGCCTCTGCTAGTTGATCGGTGATGACTTGACCTTTGATGGATTTTTGTCCAATGAATTCTATGTCAAACTCCATCAACAACATGATCCATTTCATCGTGCGGCTACTATGATAAGTATGACTCATCATGTATCGCAATGGATTCTCCTTAGACACAACATACGTCATGTTGCTCAACATGTAATGGCATAGCTTTTTGGTAGCAAACACCACTGCCAAGCAGAGCTTCTCGACGTATGCATAGTTAAGTTCGTAACTGACCAGGGTGCGGCTAAGATAGTAAGTAGCCTGTTCTTTGTGAAGTTCATTCTTCTGGGCTAGCATGGCACCCAATGCCACCTCAATAGCTGAGATGTATAAGTAGAATGACACTCCTGGTCTAGGTGGTGCCAATACTGGCGGTGAAGCCAAGTATTGTTTTATGTCATCAAAGGTTGACTGGCACTCGTCATCCCAGTGGAATGCTACCCCCTTGTGCAATAATTTATTCATGGGTCGGCACTTGTCAGATAACTGCGCTATAAAGCGCTTGATTGACGTGACCTTTCCCTACAGGCTTCTGAGCTGCTTGATGGTAGTTGGGGGGAGCATTTCAAGGATTGCCTTGACTTTGTTTGGGTCCACCTCGATTCCTCGCTTTGAGACTATGAAACCCAAGAGTTTTCTAGATGTGACGCCAAATACGCACTTCTTGGGGTTTAGTCTGACTTTATGTTCTATGAGGCGATCGAGGATCTTGCTCAAGTCATCGAGATGATCTGGGCGCAAGAGGGACTTGGCCAACAAATCATCCATGTAATCCTCCAAATTTTTGTGCATGTAATCATGGAAGATGTATGTCATGGCACGTTGGTAGGTGGCGCCAACATTTTTAAGGCCAAAAGGCATGACCTTATAACAAAATGTCCCCCAAGGCATTGTGAACGCCATTTTTAGTTGGTCCTCGGGATTGATACGAATTTGATTGTATCTCGAGAAACCATCCATTAGGGAGAGCATTTCGTGACCCATTGTAGCGTCTACCAATGCGTCGATGCTTGGCAAGGGAAAATCATCCTTAGGACTCGCTTTGTTTAGATCTCAAAAATTAGTGCATATGCGAATCCTCCCGTCAGGCTTCTTGACGGGCACCATGTTGGACAACCATGGTGGGTAATCCATGTAGATGACAAATTGTGCATCCAACAACTTTTGCAATTCATCTTTGACCATCAAGGCCACTGTTGGGTGCATCTTACGTAGTTTTTGCTTTACAGGCTTGACTGTCGGATCAAGCGTTAGGTTATGCATGACTAGCTACGGATCTAGCCCCGACATGTCTTTGTAGGACCATGCAAAAACCTCCTTCTTCTCTTTGAGAAGGGCAATGTAGTCAGCTTGCTCTTCGGGGGATAGGCTTACCCCCAACTTGATAATCTATGGATTCATTGGATCTGAGCCGATGTCTACGTCAGTTGTCTCCTCAACTGACATGTGCGACCCATCCTCCAACTGGTGTGGAGTCGGGATCAAGTGGATATCATTTGCTGAATTGAGATCTACGTTGGGAACCTCGGGTTCCTCTTCAGCATGGAAGATATCTTGAGTTGGCCTAGGGGTGAAATGAAGCATCTCATCGAAAGGCCAGTACTCTGATGGTGATGGTGGCGAATTAGCATGATCCCAGCCTATGGCATCTAGGTCTAGATGCAATGGCCATGCTGGATCGGCTGGATTGCGGATGGGGGCGGTTAAGTCAATGGAGATCATGTTGATGAAATGATTTTGGTCTCCATTACCATGGGTGTGGTATCTCAGACTTCCTTGATGATCTCTATGCTCTGGATCTGGCTCTGGAGGGATTGGCATGAATGGATCGGCCCTATGTGTGGATATGAGGATAGGGTCTACCCTCGGCACTGATATTGCTATAGGGTCTCTGGGCGGAAGTTGCTCTCGATATGCCCAAAGTGGCGGATTCAACACTTGGTTCCACTAGGCTGGGTTTATGCGCCACTCATGCCCTAGCCTTATGCCTAGTTGTCCAAATAGTTCTTCAATGTCTACGGGGTGATGGTGCTGTCATGCATGATTGAGATATTCCATCTTAGTTTCATCCTCATAATCACTGTCGGAGATCCATAGGCCTTCGTTGGCTCCGACAACTATCTGCGACATGTGAGGCTCCTCTTGCTCGAGCAAATTGATATGGTCCCAATGGGGTTGTTCCGCTCTCTGCAGGGGGACCTGATTTCCTTGAGGCGGCGCTTGCTCGATCGGCGCCTCTAAGGGGAATATTGCCATTAAGCTCTCTTGATAGTCATCCATGGGAATTACTTGTGAATGATTACTATCAGATTCGAAAGGGTCCCATGGTGCTACTTCATATGCTGACTCATCCTCAGAAGATTCTTCTTGACCTTGTCTATACCCTTCTTGTGGGCGAGTCCTCGAGCTTTCTCCTCTCTCGAGCGAAGGGAAAGGGTTGTTGAGGCCAACAAGGTTAGTTGTCCATGATGGGAGATAGTCCCCCAATGTATATGTCATGTTAGGGTTGGCATATGGATCTAATGCCATCCCATCCTTGTTGCCTATCCCTAGGCCTTGCATATTCTCCACCAAGATGTCCAGGGGTAGGGGGTGGTTGAACCCTACTCCCGACTTGTCATACGACATTTGATACCTTGGTTGGCATAGAACACGTACTCCTTGCTCGTACCTGCCTAACCCATATCCATGCCAATTGCATTGGCCAAGATATCTTAGAGCAAAGTCTGGATTAGACAAATAATTGACATCTTCCATGAAAGGCTCTTCATCTTCTTCTTCTTGCATGCACGGTTCAATGCCATGATCAAGGCCCCCATACACAAAGTTTGTCTGGTTTGGCGGGTAGCCTAGGGGAACAATAGTACCAATGGGGAGGCGAGGTCTCCCCATGTCCTGCATGGACTCTAGTGCGGGCGTTGCTACAATATTCCACACTAGATACTCCCCTAGGCCCGTATTGGCCATTTCAACAGTGATTGTTGGTGATTGGGGGGAGGGAATGGGAGTTCTTCTTGAGTCCACTCCATGTCGGGTGGACTAGGCATCTCGACTTCCATTCTACTAGGCATCTCCTCGATGGAGATGGTTGAGACTGAGGGTGGTACTTCTTCCACGGGTTTCTTTCCCTTGTCCTTCGTTGGGGCCATCGTAGGTGGCATCGTTGGTGAAGGACCAGCCGATGAAGATGGACCCGACTGGGGAACTGGTGGACTTGACAATGGGGATGCCTATGGAATCGGACCCTATTTAGATGGATTTAACTAGAAATCCAAGTGTGTTGATGGAAGGGTCGACTGCGGCATCAGTTGCACCGTGTTGCAGTACTTGAAGGGTTCTAAGTCCGTCGGGACTACATGCACTTGCCCTTCAAATGTATACTTCAAGCACTGATGAGCTATTGAAGGGACACACTTCATGTCCCTAATCCATGGCCGGCCCAACAAGATGTTATAGGCCATCTCACCCTCCAATATGTGGCACAATGTAGGAATTGTCTTTTGTCCCACTTGGATGGGTAGGACAATTGTGCCCACTGTCGAGCATATTGCATCATTGAATGCTCGCAATGTGTAGGTGGAGGCCACTATGTGAGATGCGAGCAACTTTAGGTGCTTCAAGGCCATTGTTGTAATGATATTACTGGACGAACCAGTGTCCACCAATACTCTCTTGTACGGGATCCCGTTGACCCGTGCGATAACGTGCAGGGGTGGATCCGCCATGTCGCCAGTCACTGACTTTAACTCATCCTCTCTGAAGGTGATGACTGGCTCTGTGCATCTTTTCACATGCCCCATGAAGTTGTTGAAGGAATTTGCCTCATGGGGCTGCAATTCGATGGCTTTTAATATCTCCATAAGAGCTTCCCGATGGGGCGGTGATTGTTGTATTAGCTCGTAGATGGAGAGCCTAGCCGACGTGGTCCTCAAGCTTTGGGTGAGCTTGGTCTGAATCATGACCACTGGTCTAGGCGGAGGAGACTGCGTAGGGTGCTGTTGTTGTTGGGACATTGTTGGCACCTCCCCTGTAGTCACCGTGGGAGCAGCTGTGCTCGGATACCTCCTATTTCGAGTCACTATACTTATCATTCTGACATACCCCTGCATTGGGCAATTTTGCGTTACTTCATTGACTTGGAGGTTTTTTTTCTGTGCATCATGGGCGGGCAAGGGGTCTTTGAAGACCTCCATCTATTGGTTGCCTAGTGCCATGGGATTATCCACCACTAGGGTCTTATTCTCAATTAAATCTTGCACCAAGCCTCTAAACTTCCAACATGTATTGAGATCATGTCCCCTCCATCGGTGAAACCTACAATACAATTCTTCCCTATAACCCTTTGGTTTCGATGCGTTGGGGTCTATAGGTTGAATCTCTGGTAGGTTGATCAAGTTTGCCATGGACAAGCGGTCAAACAGGGAGTCTTTGGACTCCGTGTATGGTGTGAACTGTCATCGAGGGTGACGCTACTGATTCTGGTCTTGCCTCTGATTCTCTCTTTCATAGGTGTTGAGAGGCACCACTTGATAGTTAGCCTTTTGAGGCTGCGTTGCTTGTGCAGGCTTAGGGACATTGATTGCAACCTGATTAACCATAATGGGTTTTGATTGCGTGGTCCCTATCTTGTTGTTGTTCTTAGACCACTCCTTTTTCTTAGGCTTGGCAATCTCGCCATCCTAAATTTTGATCTCCTCGATGATTCTGGCTTGCGCCAGGGCTTCTTCCAAGGTGGCATATTGTTGCAGCTACAATAGCATGGAGATCGGTCTCAAACAGCTCTTTGAGAACATCTGTGTAAGGTCGGACATAGGAGGGAGGTAGGGCAGCTTGGAAAGTAGCGTCCTCCATCGATTCCCATATGCCACCATGGTTTCTTCCTCATACTGCTTGAGGCTGGCCAGATCGCTTAGTGACGCCTTCTTCTTGGTGTTGAAGGTGAAGCGTTCGAGGAACGCATCCACTAGCTGATCTAAGTTGCAGATGCTATGTTTTGGTAGTTGAGTGAACCAGTCCGAGGTAGGGCCTACGAACATGGTTATCAATGTTCTCAACAACAAAGCATCATTGTCCTGAATGCCAAAGCATTGGCTCAGGAACCTAGTCACATGCTCTTGAGCATCCTCTTCCCCTTTAAAGGTTGCCAACTAGGGTAGTTTAAAATGTTTGGGGTAAGGGGGTGCTGACACTGACGGATGCACAGGGTGACTGCGGAGTTGTCGTAAAGTGGGCTTTTGGGGCCCAAAATTTTTGGTTTCCATAGACTCCAAGCGCTCTAACAGCGCTTTATATGCATCGGAGGACTTGATCTCTTCCTCCATAACTTGTTCCCATTACGGGTTGCGGGGAACTTGAGGCCTATAGAGGGGTGGCCGCATAGCAGCTCCTCTGCCTTGATAGGGCATTTCAGCCCACTCTTCTTCCTGCTCATACTCCTCATATGCTTCTTGAGGAGTTCTCGAGCGAGACCTATGAACAGGGGTGGGCGCCCGTGGAGGGTACCCATCATTGTTCCTGGGAGTGGCCTCCCGCTCCGGTCTAAGGGGTCTTGGAGGCAGCACTTGGTAAGGTCTTGGAGACCTGTCTTGCACTAAGGGATTGTGCCTCTCATACCTTTCCACCCTCTATGTTTGGGGGGTCGGAACCCTCTCAGGCATAGTGGTGCAGAGCAGCTCATCTGTTTGGCGCCGAATGCGCTCTTTGCTAAGGCGATATAAATGTTCTAGCTGTTGTTGGTCCTGCTCAAGCTGCGTGATCTACGCTTGGTGGGCGGCATGTCTGGCAAATGCCAGGTCAATTTGCTCTATCGTCTTGAGTCTAGGAGGCCTAGATGCCTCTCCTATGCATCTGTCTCGGTCTTGGGGATCTGAGATTTCTATGGGGTGCTTCCCTCTATCGAGGTTAGCGACATTCACCTGAGGTTCTGGCCTCAGTGGGTGACCCTGATATATAGCAGGTGTGGAGGCGCATTGCTCCCATGCTGTATATTGCTCTTGAGGAAGGTAGGGGTCTTCCTCATGCTCTCTTTCATAAGTGAAAAAGGGACGGGCAGAGTTGGCTCGCCCCTCCTGAAGAGCCTTGTGCTCTGGATTTGTCCTGTTGTTTCTGACAACAAGAGGGGGTAAAGGAGGGATGGTGTAATCATGTGGCCCCTCCTAGTGGACCCTACGTTGCCCTAGCACCTCATCGCATGGTGGCCACTCATACCGGGCATCTAAGGGATCTTTCCCATCTATATTGAGTGCCACATGTATGGACTCTTCTCGAAAGGGGCTGTGCTGAGTGGGCGTGCCCCTCGAAGGGGTGCCCCTATAGCCTCATTCCATCAAGGCACAAAGTGGACTATTGTGTGTGTCGGGCCACCAAGGTGGAATGACCAAATCCTTGGAGCTGTAGCGGAGGTGACTTGTCCCCCCTTGTACACTCTCTACAGCTTCTGCCCGTGATTGGGCTTGGCTACGAGTGAATACCATGGTGGTGCCTCTCTACAAGATGCGTAAATTTTTTATCTTTTTATGATTTTTTTCAATTTTTATATTACACTAAACAGAAAGGATCACACACACACAAAGCAATGATTATCTCGTTTAAAGATTGAAGTGTGCCCTAGACCTGGTTTAGTGTGTTTTGATTTTTTTTGTTTTTGTTTTGGTTTTGAAAGCTTTTGTAAAGAACGTTTAAATGCAAAATGAAGGCTCTTATGACTCCCAAAAATGGTCGCCCCTTCGATATACCATTGCCAGGCCGATATACCAACCTCTCTATATACCCGCCCTTACGTGAGGGAAACTATAGGTACGTGAGAGCAGATGGTACGTGGAACATAGGCGGTACGGAAGGGGGATTGCCCTGTTTATGACACCTACCATAGAAGACTTATCCTCATGCACTGGGAATCACCCCAGTGACACTCGGTCAGCTTTCATCAGGATTTACGTCTAGCAATAGTAGCAATCGGGGTAATGGATGCAAAATTCAAGCCAAGGTGGTGATGAAATCCACCGTTGGTCTTGATCAAGGGCTGGGGTTTTACGACCAGCTCCTTGGTTTTTAAATTACCACGTGGTGTGTGTGGGGTTCTTTTTATTTATGCAAAGAAAATTAAACATGCAGCAACAACTTTCCCTAAGCAAGCAAATAAATAGAAATAGAAAACCAGAAAAATGACAGAGACTGTTGAGAACCCCTACCTTTTCTCTGCCCAAATCGGATGCCTCTGACTTTCTGCCCTAAAACTGAACAGAGAGCTATTCATCCCTGGGTGAGATGAATAACAGAACTAAATTCATCATAGGGTGAGACGA
The DNA here is from genome assembly GCA_028583015.1 of Wollemia nobilis. NCBI lineage: Eukaryota > Viridiplantae > Streptophyta > Pinopsida > Araucariales > Araucariaceae > Wollemia > Wollemia nobilis. The sequence continues at coordinate 200,011 of JAQPPZ010016746.1, read as the reverse complement.
ATTCTCATTCGTCCCTGGGTCAGACGAATTACAGTCTGCATTCACCACAGGCTGGAACGAGCAGCAGTCCAACGTTTGAAAAGTGGTACCTGCAAGCAAGAAAAGACAACTTTTGATCAGATTCTTGATCTCAAAAAATAGAGGACAGAGTCCCACCGTGATCGCCACTGAAAGCACGAGGATACGGAAGCAAAAAGGAAACACTAATTGCGATGCATGCGAGGCAAAAGCTAACGCTAAAGTCCTAGAAATTGAAATTGCATAAAAGGAAGGAAAATGAACGAATTGAAACGAGACAAAAGCAAGTATAGAATGCACAACCCTTTTATTAATACTCTTTAAATCTCGGTTACAAGACGTCTCCTCCCTTTTCAGGGGCTAGGAGCGTTAACATTGCTTCGTTTACAATCATGTATTAGTAATCCTTCTTCCGCGTGCCCACATGTAAAATGGGTGGACCAAAATGTCATTGCCGCTGGTGTTGATGAACTATGACTCCTTGCTGCTCCTCCAATGTCAAGATCCTACGTTCAAGGAAACAAGAAACAGTTAGTAGCACCTGTAGATAAAATGAAACATATAATCCCCAAAGCCCATGAAAGATGCATGCATAAAAATGAATAAAATGATAGGTAAAATGAATCAAAATGATCTAAAAGTTTCATAGAAGCATGAAGACATTACCAGAAGGACACTGCAATTGAAATAGTCAAAAAATTCATCGTGAATTTCTATTCGCTCCGGGCGGGACGAATAAACCTGCAACAAAATGTTAAAAGGCACTGCCCTAAATGTCCTATCTTGGAGGCTCCAGATGACCTGCAAAGTTGGGGGTTAGGTAAAAGGGGGTATTTTGGGAAGACCCAGAAGGTCAGATTTCTCCAATTCGGCCTCTGTCACCAGGATTTTGACGATGCTACCTGCATGTTAGTAGAGGCGAGAAATAATAGAAACATGGTCAAAATTGCTCAAAACAAGATGAAATTTAAACTACAACCTATTTAAGCAACATAGAATCTAATGCAAAAATAATAGAAAGCAAATCTACCATAGATTCCTAAACATTCCGGGGTGGGACGATTAGACCTGCAGTAGTGCAGGGGGCGCCTGCGGGCAGGACGCCCGCCGTTTGGGGCTCTGTTTTGGCACCAATCCACTTGGAATTGGTCCAAAACCTCTTATTGAGTGTTGTCGGAAAATTTGGTGGGACAATGTGGTCAAGTGTCGGGTTTTGGGGTCCGGATTTGCGCTTCCAATAGTCACCCAATGACCTCCCTTGCAAAAGAGATCAAGGATGTAGAAGGCACAAATCAAAAGGGGATGTGAGGTAGTAAAATGGTAGCACTTCATTGCTCAAAATGCTCCTTCTCTGTCCATCTTTGGGGTGAGGAGACTCACCATTTTATAGACCTGATGGGTCTCTTTGGATGGGCATGCAGAGGCGCCACTTGGCAATCATGCCTTCCTATGAGGGAGGAGATTCCTCCCTGATTTGGGACTTCATGACTGCCCTTGTAAGAGCCTCTAACGCTCAAAAATGCTCACCTACACTCACATGCAAGGAAGGAGGCATTAAGTGGCTGATCTGAGCTGCCATTTGTCAAGATTTGACTTTTTGCCCATCAAACCTGCAATTCGCCCCACCCAGGAGCGAATACTGCTAATCGTCCCAGGGTGGGACGAATACCAGTTTGTAATCATCCCTGGGTGAGACGAGTAGAGAGCAGGGTGCCTGAAAGGTGCCAAATTGACCTCTGACCTTCCAAAACTGCTGTGAGAGTGGTTAGGACCACTGTTTAACCTCTGAGGGCTGCCCTGGGGGCTGTGTTTGTCAAAGCGATCAGTGTTTGCAGTCACATAATCGGATTGGTGTTGTTTTGGTGTCTACATTGATATAACTAATTCTATTATTAACAAGTCTAGAATTAGGTGGACTTCTCCCCTTGTAGAGTTGATCAAGTTTAATTTTTATGGAATGGCTAAAGGAAATCCTAGAGTAGTGGGTGGTAGAGGTATAGTTAGAAACAACCATGGGAGAATTTTATTTGCCTTTGATGAATACATTGACCTTGAAATGAATAATATGGCTGAAGAAAGAGCGCTATATTAGGGGTTGCTTATACTGGATGGCTTTAATACTGACAATATCATTGTTGAAGGAGACTCATTATTCATCATCAATTGCCTCAAATCCACCCAATATCCTTCATGAAATCTATGAAACATTATTGGTGAGTGCAGAAGACATATAAGCAAGTATTCCAATGTCATTATCTAGCATGTATATAGATAAGGTAATAAAGAAGTTGATTGGTTGGTCAAAATAGGTGTTAGAGAAGAGAACCTCCATGTGTAGCAAACAAAATTTCTACAACACCTCAAGATGACCAATCATGTTGATGATATTTGCTTTTTGTAAATTGGGCCTTTTGATGAACAATCCTATGATGCTAGATATTTGGAAAAACAAAATGTTTTATTTTTCCTATGTTGAACCAAGGACCTAGATCCAATCAGGCCTTGCCCAAAATAGCCATCTTGATGTCCACTTCAATGTGCATTATGTTTTTAAAGCCAAGATCAAGAATTGATGATGTATGTAGAAAATCCATATCTACCACCTTAATGCTTCCAATAAACATTGCACCATTATTGGTAATCATCAAATTTGAAGCTCTTCCATTGTTCAATTTCCAAACACCCAAGATCACATGAAGTGTCTCATTTTAAAGCTCCAAGGAAAATGTATTTGTCCTATGTACATCATTCTCACCACTTGCATGAGAATCACTAGCCACCATCCTTCATCCACCTAGGTTTCAACTCGTGATGATCAAGTCAATGCTTTATTTCTTGATGTTTTTTCGAAGCCTAGTCATGATCCTGTTGCCCAAATTATGAACTATGAGTGTCATAATCACTTTTTTAGACCCATTTAGAATTATCATTTTGAGTTTAGGAATTAATCGTATCCTGGATCTAGGGGCTTTACTGAGTATATTGAGTTTATTTCTAAGGAAACTCTTTTTGTGCTCATTATCATCCTCTAAAATCTCTATTTTATCATTGCACCCCTTATTATTTCTACTAATTATCCCTCTATCAATATGGACCTTATTGAACCTAAAATCCTCAATATTTATCTTGATATAGAAATCATCCTCAAGAACCATGGTTTCATAGCCTTCCTAAAGAAATTTGAGGGTGTTTATTTGTAAATCACTCAATTTCATCAATTCCTGGGATAATGGCCAGGTTGTTCTTAGAGGACTAAAATTTTGGGTTAGAGTGAGCCTCCTTATTGAGATGATAGAGTTGCCTAATGATAGCTACAATATTCATCAAGATAATCATTCTTTGGTGGAAGAATTGAAGCACTTAAATGATAGAGGAAATAATTTGGTTAGGGGTAAAGAGGGGATCATTATAAGTGAGCTTATTGAGCCTTGGAAAAGTGTGCTAATGCTTGTAATAAAATATTTCATAGTAGATAGGGTGGGTTCACCATTGAAAAGCTTTCATGTTGCTTTTTGAATCACCTAAGAGATGTAAAATATGTAAATGTGTTCAGATATTTTATGATATAATTAGAGATATCCATGGATGGGATTAGGAAAGGCATGATATCTTATGCTAAAAATAAAATATTTCACTTGATTATGTTTAAACATATGCTCTAGAAAGTGACCCTCAAATATTATTTCACTCCTAGTAGCATCATGGATATCAAGAACATGGAGAAGGGTGTGGAAAAGATACCTACTTGTAAGGTAGCAGCTTTAGTCATCCGACGATGATCTCCCAGAGCAATGATGTCAAAGAGGAAGTATTTAGATAAAGAATCTTCTAAAGATTTTTTTGCTATGATAGAGTCCTCAAATAAAGACACTAATCAAGCTCTAAAGGATGCTAAGCTAATGTTGAGGGCTCAGTGGGATCCTTTTGTCATTCTTTTAGAGATACTGGAAAATGTGTATTCATCTCACTATAAAACTAGCATGGCCCTTCAACATGTGATGTGGGTGGACAAATCTATCAACACCATCAATAATGACTCTTCAATGACTTTTCAAACCAATATTTAAAGTTATAATGTGATGGAAATGGTGGAGTAATTATCCCTTTTGGGTTTGTATTTTTTGTTGATATCCGGTTGCTTGGGTTTGATCTACCTAAATTGTTCCTATTTGGTGGTGTTTGTTGTTTGTTCCTTTTATTTTATCAAATTTAGCCTTTGAATAGTGGGTTTTTCCCCTTCTTTGTTTTGTAAAATGGTTTAGGGACCCTTTCAAAATCCTTTCTACCAATCAAAAATATATATTTATCAATTATAAGTGGAAACTTGTGAAAACAAATTGAAATAACTCTTATCATATATAAATTACTTATGGTATGATAATATGTATATCATATCTTTGACATAGAATAAAATAATTAAATAATATTGCTTTCCTTTATAAATATTGTCTATTGTGCTTTATCCATCTAGAATTATCTAACATATTTATAATATTTTTTATGCATTTCACTAGTAAGAATACCATTTTGAAAGTGTTTTGAGGGATACCATAGTAGTATATCTTTGGGTTTTCATTCAAGATATCCAACTTCAAAACCCACTCTGAGGGGACTAGGACTCCTCATAAAAACCTATGTTTTTAACTCAAAATTTTGGTCTCATGAGAGATACTATAGTGATATATCTTTGATATTTCATTTAGGAGATCTAAGTTCAAACCCTAATATGAGGGGATTTGTATCCCTCATAAAAATACATGTTTTTAACTCAAAATTTTAGTCTCATGGAGGATACCATAGTGGTATGTATTTGGGTTTTTATTTAGGAGATCCGAGTTCAAAGTTGGGTATGAGGGGACCAAGAGCACTCATAAAAACCTATGTTTTTAACTCAATTTTATCTCGTAAAGGATCCCATAGTGGTATATATTTGAATCCCATAGTGGTATATATTTGAATTTCAATTCAGGAGGCCCAAGTTCAAACCTAGATACAAGGGGACCAAGATGTCTCATAAATACTTGTATTTTTAACTCAATATTTTTTGCCAATGGGGCCATGGTTCAATGGTTGAGACATGGGTGATGTAAATAAAACCAAGGTTAAAATCAAGGGAAAAAATAAAATATATATCTTGATGTGACCAAGTTTATGTAAATGAAAAAGGAAAACCCTTTCAGAACCCTATGTTTTTTAAAGAAAAATTAAGAATATAATTTAAAAAAATTTATTGATGTTTACTTTCTATATTCTAACTTACTCTCTAGAATTTATAATTGTCGACTCTCTCTTATAAGAATATTCCTTTTAATAGCTAACCAAATGAATATTGCTTTCCTTTATAAATATTATTTCACTTCCAGTAGCATCATGGATATCAAGAACATGGAGAAGGGTGTGGAAAAGATACCTACTTGTAAGGTAGCAGCTTTAGTCATCCGACGATGATCTCCCAGAGCAATGATGTCAAAGAGGAAGTATTTAGATAAAGAATCTTCTAAAGATTTTTTTGCTATGATAGAGTCCTCAAATAAAGACACTAATCAAGCTCTAAAGGATGCTAAGCTAATGTTGAGGGCTCAGTGGGATCCTTTTGTCATTCTTTTAGAGATACTGGAAAATGTGTATTCATCTCACTATAAAACTAGCATGGCCCTTCAACATGTGATGTGGGTGGACAAATCTATCAACACCATCAATAATGACTCTTCAATGACTTTTCAAACCAATCTTTAAAGTTATAATGTGATGGAAATGGTGGAGTAATTATCCCTTTTGGGTTTGTATTTTTTGTTGATATCCGGTTGCTTGGGTTTGATCTACCTAAATTGTTCCTATTTGGTGGTGTTTGTTGTTTGTTCCTTTTATTTTGTCTAATTTAGCCTTTGAATAGTGGGTTTTTTCCCTTCTTTGTTTTGTAAAATGGTTTAGGGACCCTTTCAAAATCCTTTCTACCAATCAAAAATATATATTTATCAATTATAAGTGGAAACTTGTGAAAACAAATTGAAATAACTCTTATCATATATAAATTACTTATGGTATGATAATATGTATATCATATCTTTGACATAGAATAAAATAATTAAATAATATTGCTTTCCTTTATAAATATTGTCTATTGTGCTTTATCCATCTAGAATTATCTAACATATTTATAATATTTTTTATGCATTTCACTAGTAAGAATACCATTTTGAAAGTGTTTTGAGGGATACCATAGTAGTATATCTTTGGGTTTTCATTCAAGATATCCAACTTCAAAACCCACTCAGAGGGGACTAGGACTCCTCATAAAAACCTATGTTTTTAACTCAAAATTTTGGTCTCATGAGAGATACTATAGTGATATATCTTTGATATTTCATTTAGGAGATCTAAGTTCAAACCCTAATATGAGGGGATTTGTATCCCTCATAAAAATACATGTTTTTAACTCAAAATTTTAGTCTCATGGAGGATACCATAGTGGTATGTATTTGGGTTTTTATTTAGGAGATCCGAGTTCAAAGCTGGGTATGAGGGGACCAAGAGCACTCATAAAAACCTATGTTTTTAACTCAATTTTATCTCGTAAAGGATCCCATAGTGGTATATATTTGAATCCCATAGTGGTATATATTTGAATTTCAATTCAGGAGGCCCAAGTTCAAACCTAGATACAAGGGGACCAAGATGTCTCATAAATACTTGTATTTTTAACTAAATATTTTTTGCCAATGGGGCCATGGTTCAATGGTTGAGACATGGGTGATGTAAATCAAACCAAGGTTAAAATCAAGGGCAAAAATAAAATGTATATCTTGATGTGACCAATTTTATGTAAATGAAAAAGGAAAACCCTTTCAGAACCCTATGTTTTTTAAAGAAAAATTAAGAATATAATTTAAAAAAATTTATTGATGTTTACTTTCTCTATTCTAACTTACTCTCTAAAATTTATAATTGTCGACTCTCTCTTATAAGAATATTCCTTTTAATAGCTAACCAAATGAATCTTGAGGCCTTAGGGAGAGCGTCTAGTGATAAAATATTATTCCAAGAAAAATATTTGAGCGTAGGAAATTTTGATTACTCTAAATTCCCAAGTCCCAAATTGACTGAATATTGAGCATATTTTGATAGATTTCAAACCAAATCATCCTTTTGTGTAAAAATCAGAAAATAAATATTTTTAAAGCATATTTTGAATTTTATGTGCAATATATTTGAGTTCATCTCCTTCAACCAAGTTACTAATATAAATCCATGATCTCAAGTTGTTTATCATAATAATATAGTTTTTAATATTTCAAACTTTACAAGCTAGGCACACTTGACCCAATAGTTTGCATTTTCAGTCAAACATAAGAAGATAAGATTTCAACCAGGCATCAAACAAAATGTTTTCATATTTCCTCTCAACTAACCATCTAATATATTTTTTTATGAATTGAAGACTATCTAATATGAAGTTCCATATGGACAATCCTTTAGGTAGGGATTTTTTCCTAAATAATTTCATTGAATCAAGAGAACTTATATACTTGAAGTAATATTTTTGCCCAATTATTTTTTTGATCTCTAAATAATCTCCACTCAAGTTTTGTCCCTAAGGCCAAACTCATAATTTTTTAGTTTTGCAAGCCTTATCCTCTAATATTATTTCTTTTGCAAACATTATACCACTTGCAAAGAGAAAACCTATTTTTTCCTTACATCCTTACCAAAATTATGGCTTTAGGAAGCTTGGCGACCAAAATTCAGTTTTTGTATGAAAATTCCTAGGCAGGAATTTGGGTTTCGGTGGGAAACATGGTTTCTTTGTAATAAAAATAGAGAATTGGGGTTTCATTGTAACTTTGGGGTAGAGAGTTTGTGTTTTCACCATTTTTCATGAAAATAAGATGAAAGTAAGGGTTTTTGTTGCAGTTTCTCTATTTTTTAGAAAATTGTTTGTGACCTGTTGATTATGTTCTTCATCAAATAAATTTAGTGTCCTTTCTGGGTTATAAATTATTCCAATGTTATTATATGGGTGTGAGGTGTGGGCTAGCATAGATAAGAATATAAATAATGCAAAGGTAACTCATTACAAATAATTTCATATTTAAAGCCTTAGCCCCATATGAGATTTTACTTGATGAAATTGAGAATTTTGTATTAGAAGTCGAATCTATGATAAGACTATTTGGGTACCTAAAGAAAATAGAAAAATATAAACCTACCAAAACATGTAGTTAAACAAACATTGAATAGAAATAGACACACAAATGAAACAAAACAACAAATGGATACAAAAAGTGGAACATTAAATTAAATCCCAACAAATAAATTAAATGGTATGTGAGATAAAAATTCACACTTGTCATGTAGACTAAAATTTTAGAAAGAAAACAAATATATACATCAATGAGCTCAACCCAAATTTTGAACACAAATAAAAGAAATATGGAGATGAAAAGATAAAATGGAAGGAAGAAATACTTATAGCTGAACTAAGATCTAGTTCATACCATGTTAGATGAGATATTTGGGAGATGGATAATACCTCAAGAGGCATTATCAAAATAGATATTTGTCTTTTGTGTAGCAAGAGTAGTGGAAACCAAAAAGTATTTTGTAATGAAATATGAAGCCTAAAGGACATTGGAATGCATATAAGGACACTTTAAAAGCAAACTCTCTAATGGAGATTTCTAAAGAATTGAGAATGGAAAAAATAAGGACATTTATCATAAAAATCAACAATAAAAGAAACACACATCAAAATATGATAAGAATATATTAAACGTTTTGGCTTTGTTGAATGATTTTTTAATTATAAATTGTAAACAATTATAGTAATATTTTGACTTTGATGAATTTTTTTCTTGAATGTTATTAAAACTTTGAAATTTTGAATAAGAAGTCTAAGGTTTGAATTAAAAACAAGTAGGTTTGTACACCATACACCATATTTTATTAAAACTCCAAGTCTCATATACTATTTTGGTCTTGTAGATGTAATTAAAATAATTTCATTTCATTTCAATAATAAATTTAAATACATAATTTTAAGATTATTGTTGCCATGTATTTTAATTTTATTAGCTCAAAGTAGTTTAAATTAAATTAAATTTATATAATTACAACTATATTTAGTTTGTTTTTGTGTAATAAATTTTTATTAAATATTATATAGTATATTATTTTATTAATGCTAACAAGTGCACCTTGAACAATGTTAGTTCAATAACATTTAACTAAGTTGCATGCATGGGGTTTACCAAAAATAACACCACTTGTATTATTGGTGATGAGACCCAAGTTTAACCCCCACAACAGATGTGTGTAAGTATTATTAAAAAAAAACATTGAACTAATAAATATGTTTACCTATTTTTTTGATATAGAAGTTCACTCACACACCACATCCCCTCGTGGTTTGAACCTGAGTCTCCTAAAAGAGATCCCAAAACCCTTACCACTAGGGTGTCCAACAAAAACTTATGTAATTTAAAAAAAATAAATTATTTAATTATAAATTTATAAATCAATATTGATTGGAATGAATTTAATTTTAAAAAAATATTTTCACATATTAATTAAATTTTTATCTTTTAAATTCAAAAATATATTCAAATAAAATTATGAATGGTATGTGTGGGAATTGATGGTGGAGAGAGTCCAGAGGAAGTTAGCGGGGTGGAAAGGGGTTCTCTTGCGCCAAGCTTGTAAGGTCCTTTTGGTTAAAACTAATTTACAAAGCATTTCTATTTAATTCCTTTATTGGTTCAAGGTGTTAGGAATAGTTCTTAGAAAATTAGAGTAGATTCAATGCTCCTTTATTTGGTTTAGATCTCATAATAAAAATATGTTTTCCTTAGTATCTTGGGATCAAGTTTGCAGTTGTAAGGATATGGGAGTACTTGGTCTGAGGAAAATGAGTTTAATGGATAGGTTCCTTATAGCTAAGTAAGGGTAGAAGTTGATCCAAAATTCTAATACAAACTGAGTAAAAAATTTAAATCCCAAATACTTGGCGAACAAGAATTTTGTTTTATTTTATCCTAACAAGTACCAAGGATCTACATTATAGAAAAGCATGGTTAAAATTTGAGCAAATATTTTGAAGGGTGGCGGTTGGCTTTTGGGTAATGTTTAGAGGGTCAATTTCTATAGAGATAGGTTGGCAGCAAATAGATATTTAAACTCCTTTTCTACCTTCTCTCAGGTTGAATTTATGACAACACAGGCGTTTGGATCAAGGGTTTGTGATTACTTTGAGATGGTGAATGATAAAAAATGTTGGATACCTCTTTCCTTCCCTGAATAGTCTTAAGATGAGGAATAGGTTTGTAAAGCCCTTTCAGAATAAAAAAAATACATTATTATAGTATCTAAATATAAACAAGATAAGCTAGTTTGGGGAGCTAAAAACAATGAATGTTTCTTGATCAAATTGGCATATGCACTCCTTGATGATAATTAAGAGCCTTGGTTATCAGCTAAGAAAATTTTGTGCAAATGTCTCACACCCAAAGTGAATATATATATTTGGTTGGCTATGTAGGGAAAGTACTTAATTCTGGATAATTTATAGAAGAGAGGTCTTAGTTTACCCAATAGATGTTATTTGTGTAGGTTGGTAGAAGAATATCCCAAGCATATGTTCTCCTTGTGTTCCTATTCTAAAGAAATTTTTTGGAGCTAAATGCCCATGTGGAGCAATGAAGCACTCGTTATTTGTCGTCTTAGATTTGATCATTCACATCCCTTGTCCTCCCTCATCTGTGGTGGAAGATATGGAAGGAAATAAATTCTAGAGCTTTTAAGAACACTTATCATCACCTAGAGTTAGTTTTTGTTAAGATTATCCTTGTCATGGTGGAGAATGTCGATCTCCTATCCTTGGATGTGAGGAAAATTGGTATAGAAGCTATGATAAAAAGAATTTAGGTTTTAAATATTCTCTTACTTCAATACTAATAATCCATCACCCAATAAGAGAAGATACTATTTTTGAATCTCCCCCTCCTAGGTTGATTAAATTAAACTTTGATGGTGCATCTAAGGGTAATCTAGGTCAAGATGGAGTAGGTGGTGTCATCAGGGATGTGGAGGAGTGAATTTTGTTGGATTTTTCTGAAAAAATTGGAACCCAAACTACCCATGCAACTGAGGCTAGAGCTATTTTCAAGGAGTTTTACAGTTAAAATATTTTGGCTTTAGAAATTTATAATCGAATATGACTCATTCAATATCATTAATATAGTTAGAGGGATGCAAACTTCAACTTGGACAATCTCAAACCTATTGGAGGAAGTGCATAAATTGGCCTAAACACTTGAAATTGTCTAGTAACAACATGTGTTTAGGGAGGGTAAAAATTTGGCCAATTTCTTGGCTAAACTGACACATCTCAAAATAACATCACTATTTGGAACATGAAGTTACTAAAAGGTCTAATCCAACTAGCTAATGATGTCAGAAGAAGGTAATTTTCTTGTTGCTTATTTTATGGTTAGATTTTGGCTCTTTTCAAGGGGGGATTTTATGGTACTTTTTAAATTTTAGGGACCATATTTTTTTAATTCAAACAAGAGGAGATCTTGGCCCTAATGGGGTGGGAAGAGTGGGAACCGAAGGATGAAGAGTTGTGGAAGGAAGCTGGACCCAACAAAACCAAGAACTAAATTTTTGTTCTTGATGGTTTTTTGGGAATGCTTTTTGTCCTATTCATTTTGTTTTGTTAGTCTAGTTAGCTCAGCCAAGGGTATTTGTTGTCCCTTGCATGGGATTGAGCTGCTTTAGGTTGTGTCAATATTTTAAGAGTATGTATGGAGCTATTTTGGTAGCATTATTTGGGTTTGGTCTTGTTGGATATTTGTATCCTGGTTTCTCTTTTGATGGCCTATGACCCTCCTTTAATATCTCAAATTTGTTTGGGTTCATTTTGTAAAAGGTTTGAGGTTCCTTTCAAAACCCCTTCTTCTAAGAAATAAAAAAAATTATGAATAGTATATCGTTGGACCATTATCTAGGCTTACCAAGTTAAAATCATGGGGAGGGAGGCCCTCATTATGCCCTAGGGAGTGTGGCCTAAATTGTGTCACCATTGTCAACATAAAAAAATAAATTAAATGGAAATAAAATTTAGTTTATCTTTCCAAATATTAAATGCTTTGGTTTTTGTTTTATATGAGTGTTTTTTTGTTACTTGTACACTAAAAATTGTACTTATAACAATTTTATTTTATTTGTACAAATTTAATATTACTAGTACAATCATCATTATTTGGATTTTTTTAAAGTAACACCAATTATAATGGATTGAGGCATAGTAATAGAGGTATGCTTCCTCATAATATTATATGTTTTATTAATAAACAAAAACAAGTAAAAGTAAAATAAAATAATAAAAAATTAAACCTTAAAATATCCATAATAATTTATTGTAAATCTGGGATAATGTTAATGAAAATCCTAGTTTTTGTAGTATTACTAGTAGCCTTCTTATAACATGGTAATATTGATTTAAACTCCATGGCATCACTAGTTGAGAGATGGCTCGAAACAAAAGTATTATTAATAAAATTTGAAATTAGATTTGAAAGGACCATTTTCTTAATAATAAGTTATATATGTGGCTTCTATTGGGGCCATTGCCATCAAAATGCTAAAATATTACATTTGCTAATTTACCATCAAATTTGTTAAACCATATCAATCATGGTTACCAAAAATATTTTTTATTTAATTTTCTATCATATATATTCTTCAAATCTTCATGTATCTCACATTGAAATGTTTGCACAATGATCTCCTTAAAATTATTTTCATTAAGAGATAAGATCTCACTTGACCATTTGCCTTCTAAAATTAAAATTTCATAAATATGAAGACCAACACCATGATTGGCTAAATTACTTGTTATCATATTTGTAATTGTAATCCATATAAGAAGTATCCTAGCCTCTCCATAGTTCATCATTAAATTTTTTTTTTTTTTTTTATGATTCATATCCCATGTTATTGGATTGAAACAAACTTAAAATGATTTTGCATTAATTTAAAACACCATTATCATTTAAGTAATTAGGCATATTTATTAAGTTTTAAAAAATATTTAAAAATAAAAATTTAGATGTATAAATTTAATATTTTTTTCTTTTTTAACAAACTTACTTAGGTAATTAAAATAAAGTCCAAAGCCCACAAGAACATAATTTAATAGTTTAAAACTATGCATTAATAATTATATAATGTTTTTGGTAGTTACAATGTCTTTTATATAAAAATATTATTCAATGTAATCTATTATATTTAATAATATATATTCAAATTTTTGTCATTGGAAAGTTACTTATAATATATAAAAATAATGAAAATATAAAATATTGAAATTATTATCAATTTATATATACATAAGATAAAATATTTAAAAACATGATCATATTCAAATTATTATCAAATTTATATATACCTCTCTCAAAATCGTATGTTTTTAATTTAACATATATTTTTTATAATACATAAGAGAATAAGTAACGCGACAAAATTAATGGTATTAGTGGATGCTACCACTATAAACCCTAACCACTATTTGAACACTGGATCTTCTTAAAGCAAGAACAAAGCCATAACCAATGTGTTGTCCTTGTCAATCTAACTCAACACTTTTCTACCAAAGATGTTTTGGTTGAATGGTTGGGTGTATGGATGATGTAGCTTACACCAGATTTCAAATCCTTGAAGCACTGAATAAGCTATATAATTCAATTTAACTAAGTTAATGTAAAGGAGCAAAAACAACCCTTTCAATACTCCATTGTTTAATTACTTTATATTAATATTAATTATAATAATATTTTATAATTTTAACCGACTATAATCATAGTCCATTAGATGATTCAAAACCAAGGTTGAGCATTCCCATACCAACCATGACCACTTGTAAATCCGAGAGCTAAACTTATTCAATAGGTCACGATCCCTCATACTCAATTTAAGATAAACACAAGGTCAAGAGAGCTAAAATTATTCAATAGGTCATGATCCCTCATACTCAATAGAAGATAAACACAACCACACATAGGTAGTGGTCCGGTCCTATCCCATTGTATGATTCAAAATCAGGGATGGGCATTCCTATCCCATCCATGACCCCTAGTAAGGTCCAAAGCTAAACTTATGCAATAGGACATGACCCTTCATATTCAATAGAATAAAAACACACAACCACACATAGATAAATACACAACCACACACAAGTCATTGTCCTATCCTATTGTATGATTCAAAACCAAGGTTGAGCATTCCCACCACACAACCATGAACCAGGAAAGCCGAGAACTAAACTTATTCAATAGGTCATGACCCCCTCATACTTACTAGAAGATAAACAAATGGCCCAAAGTGCTAAAATTATTCAATAGATCATGACTTCTCGTCCTCAATAGAAGATAAAAACAACCACACATGCAGTGGTCCTATCTCATTGTATGATTCAAAAGCAGGTCTAAGCATTCCCATCCCAGCCATGACCCCTAGTAAAGTTGAGAGCTAAACTTATTCAATAGGCCATGACATTTTCGTATTTAATAGAAGACAAACACACAGCCACACATAGATCAACACACAGCCACACACATGCCCCTAGTAAATCGAGAGCTAAACTTATTCAATAGGCCATGACCCTTTCGTATTCAATAGAAGACAAACACATAGATCAACACATAGTCACACATAGATCAAAACACAGCCACACATAGATCAAAACACAACCACACACAGGACGTGGTTCTATCCCATTGTATGATTCAAAACCAAAGCTGAACATTCCCATCCCAACCATGACCCCTAGTAAGGTCGGGAGCTAAACTTATTCAATAGAAAATAAACACACAACCACACATAGACGTTTGTTTGAACTTTAAACCTCCAAAAAATAACAAACCCTAAACCATTGAAACTAAAAATAAACATAAAATTGGTCTTGGGCGCTCTAAATTCTACGTCCATTTGAAGCCTATGTCTTATGAGCTCCCTTGTCTCACTCGAAATCCATTTCTTGTTTCGGTTGTTCATAATGCCTCGAAAGCCCACATCTCTTTCCTGGCTACAACTTGAAGTTCCTGAATTGATGGCTACAACTTGAAGTTCCTGAATTGTCTGGCCTTATATTGTGATTCTCCCCCAAAAACATTTCAATTTTGGTGGCTCAAGTTGCTCAAATTAAATGAAATTTAGAGATGATATCTTTTAAAATAAATAAATATATTTAAAACATATAATTCTAACCAGATTTACGAGGCTCATCCAATAACACGTTTCTTTTTTATTGTTCCAATGTATATTTTATTTGCACATAAACCAAGAAATAATTTGGGCTCTAAGTTAGTTAGTTAATGCTAAATAACCCAAACCAATAAATGTATTTATTTTTTAAGTTAATCTATTTTTTCCGTTGAATAATACCTAAATTTAATTCTGGGTTTATGTGCACATAAACCCAGAATTAATTTGGGCTATACATTTGTTAGTTAAAGCCAAATAATCCAACCAAATAAATGTATTTGTTTTTTAAATTAATATTTTAGTAATGTTTCTTATACATATTTATTATAGGGTTTGGTTTGGTGGCTCAAAGTAGCTCAAATTAAATGAAATTTACCAATGATATTTTTGTAAATAAATAAATATATTTAAAGCATATAATTGTAACAAGATTTACCAGGCTCGTTGCTAATAAAACGTTTCTTTTATTGTTCCAATGTATATTTTATTTGCACATAAACCCAGAATTAATTTGGGCTATACATTAATAACCCAAAAAAAAAATTAATGTATTTGTTTTTTAAATTAATATTTTAGTAATGTTTCTTATACATATTTATTATAGGGATTGAACCCGGGACACATCACCAATAATGCTATGCAAGTAGCATCATTTACCATATATTTATCAATAAAATCACCAATAATGCTACGCAAGTAGCATCCTTTACCATATATTTATCAATAAAATTATATTAATAATTAATTTTAAAATATGTAATTTGTTATATAAAATTGTTTCAAAATTTATTTTTATTAAAACTCTTTAAAAAATTAATATCTAATTACACGTGGTTTTTGTTTTAATTTTAAGAGGCGATGTTTTTAAGATTTAAGATTATTTATTTTTACAATGGTCATAGTCAAATTATAAATATTTTTAAATACATGAAAATATAATATTAAATGATCAGTTATCAATTTTTTTTAAGTAACATAAAGTAACTAGGGTCACATTCTTTTGGCACAAAGGGCGTATTTGTTTTTTTTTTTTTTTAAGATGATGTTTGATAAGATTTTTAATTTAGTGTTATAGAAGCAATACATACTTTTAAATATATGCAATTTTAATAGTACTTAGACAATCATCTATTATTATTGCTTGTAATTATGACAATGAATAGAAAAGTGAAAATTGATAAGATCTTGTCTTTATAGGAACACTTTAGAACACTACAATAGTATATAATTGATGTTTCATATTACTGACCTAAGCTCAAATCATGGAGAGAAGCTCTTTGTTGCTATGTCTTCAAAAAAAACGTGTCCGTTGTGCCAGCTAATGTACTTTAAATTATTTGCTTGTAATTATAACAATGAATAGAAAAATAAAAATTGATAAAATTTTGTTTTATGCATAGACACTGAAACAACAATATATAAATTAAAGTCCAATACTTTTGACAATGTGGTGTCCAGTTATCTATTAAAAAATTATCTATTAAATTTTTAAGTTATTTATAAATTTATTTATAAATAATTATTGAATTATTTTTACTCTCAGCATGACCCGCCATCTCGTTCATCTTTATTAAAATGGGTGGACTACTCAGCATAACCCGCCATCTCTATCTGTGCAAGCCCAGGCCGCATGTAATGATTGCAATTGTTGGCCAGTTGATTGCTTTCTTCACTTATGTAGTAGTAAAGAGTCCATTGAACTTTAGTCAAAGCTGTCTGATGAGATAAAATGATTAGAAGAGTAAATAGTTAGTCCTTCCATTTTAACTGAGAAGGATGGAATTATAATAACAATTGAAAAATACCACATTCTCTGTACAATTAAAACAAATTGTTTCATATTTGACCAACAATTTTTTTTAAAATGGCGATCCTCTAATTCTCAAATGTTAAAATTGTTCCTTCCTAAGTAAAAACTTTCCTATATTACTTATATGGAACAGAACATAAATAAAATTACGTGTATTCTTATTTTCTTGTGGTTTTTTTCTTTGTTTCACCTCAATTGCTCCGAGGCAGCATCGGTGCTTCGTGATTGAATGTCTTTAAGCTTCCTTTGGCCTTTACAATAGATAAATAGTTGCATATATTCATAACAAATTAGAAATGCCGAATCTGTCTGGCCATATGATTCTCCTCCCAAAAATATTTGAATTTTGGTGGCTCAAATTAAATGAAATTTACAAATGATATTTCTGTAAATATATTTAAAGCATATAATTGTAACAAGATTTACCAGGCTCATTGCCAATAACACGTTTCATTTTATTGTTCCAATGTATATTTTATTTGCACATAAACCAAGAATTAATTTGGACTATACATTAGTTAGTTAATGCTAAATAAACCAAACGAATAAATATATTTGTTTTTTTTGAGTAATACTTTTAGTACACATTTATTATGGAGATTGAACCCGGGTCACCAAGTGGCGTCCTTGCCTATATACCACACTCCCGGGATTATGTTTACCAATAAAATTATAAATTAATAATTAATTTTAAAATATGTAATTTGTTATATAAAATTGTTTCAAAATTTGTTTTTATTAAGTCTTAAAAAAATTAATATATAATTACAAGTGGGTTTTGTTTTAATTTTAAAAGGTGATGTTCTTTAAGATTATTTATTCTTACAATGGTCATCATCAAATTATAAATATTTTTAAACACATAGAAATATAATATTAAAGGATCAAATTATCATTTGTTTTTAAGGGACGTAAAGTACATTCTGTGAGGACACAAAGGACTTGATTTGAATTCAGGTAGTTTATATAAACATACCACTAAGGTGTCCTTATGTGACCTATTTGTTTTTTTAAGATGATGCTTAATAAGATTTTTAAGTTAGTGTTATAGAAGCAATATATATTTTTAGATAATCATCTATTATAATTGCTTGTAATCAAGACAATGAATAGAAAAGTGAAAATGGATAAAATTTTGTTTTTATGGGAACACCTCATAACACTCCAATATGTAATTGATGTTTTATCTTAGTGACCTAAGTTCAAATCATGGAGAGAGAATTGAGGAGAACGTTTACAAATTACATCAACAACCACCCTCAAGAGGTTTTGAACACAAGACCACTTAAGAAACAACCACCATCTTAGCCACTAGGGCAACTGCCACCTATTGTACTTTGAATTATTTGCTTGTAATTATAACAATGAATAAAAAAATAAAAATTGATAAAATCTTGTTCCTATGCGGAGACACTAATAATATATATATTAAAGTCCAATACTTTTGCCACGGTGGTCATAGGGGTTTCTCAAACTAACAAAATAAAAAATAAAAAATATATTTTATATTTTTAAAAAATTATTTATTAAATTAAATGTATTTTCTTTAAGTTATTTATAAATAATGATTGAATTATTTTTACTATACAAATAGAACAATATTATTTATATTTTATATGTTTAATTTAAATTAAATGCAATTAATATTAGTAAAGGGTTATAGTAACTATAATTTAAGAACTTGTTTTGGACTTCACTTGTTTAGAAGACTAGAAGGATCAACAAAAAGATTTATTTAGAAATAAATTTTATATATAATTTAATTATAGTATATTGTATTATTATCAATTCTAAATTCTTTGTATTTAACACAAGTTATTTGATATATTCTATATAAAATATTAAATAAATGATTAATTAAATTTACAATTCATTGTTAATTAGGTTAAAGCTAGGATAAAATTAAACACTTTAAGGTTTATCTTTAACATGTAAGTCTTACATCATGTAAACTTATTATTTTTAAAAAATTATTAAATAAAAATTAGTTGATTATTTACATTTTATATTGAATATAGAGAAAAAGATTTAATTTTCTTCTTATTTGAGAAAGTTATTGACTAAATTTTGTGTATTATTGATACTTGATTAAATATAACTAGTATTGGTATGTATGCATAGTTATTAATTGCATTGAACATTTTTTTTTTGTTATATTAGTTGTTTATTTTTATCTATATTTAAAGAATAAATTTAAATTTAAATTCATATTAATATTTTTTTTACTATTTACTTAAACAATTATTAAGTTAATTAAATCTAACTACAATTAGTATGTACATAGTCTTAATTGCATTGAACAATTTTTTGTTTAGAGTGGCCTACTCTTTTGTAAAATCCTAAGGCTGAGCATGTGTGAAAAACCTATATGAATAGTATTGTAAACTTAAATGATCACAACACATAAAAAAATTTAGCTTTACCATTAAAAACCAATATTTGGTGTATATATAGAGAGATATAATAAGTAAATCTTTGCACATTGAATATTAATTTTATTTTTCTAAAATTTTATTTATTTCATATTAAAAAATCTTATTAACTTAATTATATATATATATATATATATATATATATATATTTGGTAATATTAAGAAATGGGGGTTTTGACCAGGAATCCCCCAACTTGTTACAACAACTCCACAAGGGAGACACACACCCACCCCCTCACACATTCACCCATGCCAAGGTTTGAACCTTGGACCTCATGAAGAAGAGCCAAAGCCCAAACCGTTACATTGCACCCCAGGTGCTAATTCTAGCTATTATTATTAAAGGTATATAAACATTAATTTCATTAAACTTTCAAGATATATCATAGACGAATTTATTATATAAATTATTTTAAATTAGTTATGTGAGATTGAAATGGGTTTATCCATATTAAGTCATTTACAAAAATTATTAGTATTATTTGCACAAGGGAATAACCTCTACCCTACCTCTTTAAATGTTTAATCTGAGTGAGGGGAACGTCGAGGGATTTTAAAATTTAATTTTTTTGCTATTTAAAATTATATTATCACATGATACACTATCCCAATAGTATCTATCATAATACAAGGCTTGAATTTGTGTTGTAATCATGCAATTACATACTAATTATCCTTACTTTGGTAGTCATCTATTATTATTGCTTGCAATTATGGCAATTAATAGAAAAGTGATAATTGATAAGATATTGTTTTTATGAGAACACTCCAGAGCACTCCAATAGTATATAATTGATGTTTCATATTTGTGACCTATGTTCAAATTGAAGGGAAATAAACTCCTTATTGCTATGTCCTTGGGAAGTGCGTCAATTATATTACCTATTTTGCTTTGAATTACATGCTTGTATTTATGACAATGAATCCATGTGATGTGGTCTACCAAAAAGGATGTCACTTGCATTATCGATGATGTGAATCGGGTTCAATCACCATGGCGAATGTGTATAAGAAGTATTTTTCAATTAAAAAAAAATATGACAATGAATAGAAAAATAAAAATTGATAAGATCTTATTCGTGCAGGGACACTCCAACAGTATGCGACTTAAATCCCAATGCCTTTTACCATTGTGGTGTTCGAGTTGGGACTAGTTTTCTCATTCTTTAAAATTAATAAATAAGAATAAAAAATATATTTTATATTTTTTAAAAAATTATATATTAAATGTAGTTTCAATAAAATATTTATAAATAAATATTGAATTATTTTTAATATACAAATAGAACACTCTTGGATATAAGAGGCAAAGCATAATACAGAGAATAATCACAACAATAAAAATAAAAATTAACAACTCCAACACTCTAGTAGAATATATATAGTATTAAATTCATAACTTAACTTTTACATAGAGCTTCGACTCTATTTTTCTCCAGATTCTTCTCCTCTGTTAGTCATAATATACAAAAACTAAAAAATCAGAGTATTTTGGGTAAAATTTCTTTCCTCACATTGATCATCCTTCCAAATATTTGCCCTTTTAAAATCTAAGAAAAATAATTCTAAAAATAAACCCTAAACTATCGCCTTACATTTAATGTTTTTTTTTACATTATAAGATATACATCTAATTTTAATACTTATATACGCCAAAAAAAATTGTTCTTTTCTGCAAAATGAAACGATGCAGTTGATATTACTCTTTCCAACACTACCCCTTAATCTCAACTGCTGCACCTTCATCTGTGATGCTTAGATTGTCACATTGTTGTACAAAACTCCTTGTTACCAATGGATTTGTGAAAATATATGCATATTGATCCTCTATTTAGCAATGTTCCAAAATAATTTCTCTAATATTTATCAGATCTCTAATAAAATGATACCGTGTATCAATATGTTTGGTTCTTTTGTGAAACATTGCATTCTTGGAGAGGGCTATTGCTGATTTATTATCACAGAATAATTTTGTTGCTTCTTCTTATTTATGACCTAAGTATTTTAATATATGTCTCATTCAAATGGCTTGACATGTTGCCCTTGTCGCTACAATATACTCAGCTTCAGTTGTAGACAAGGAAACTATAGGCTATTTCTTTTAAGCCAATGAAACTACTCTTGATCCAAGATGAAATACATAGCTTCATGCGCTTTTTCTATTTTCTATACTACCTGCATAATCACTATATGTATATCTAGTCAATTTAAATTCATTTTTCTTGGTGTACAGAATGCCATGTTCTTTTTTTCCATTAACATATTGTAAAATTCTTTTTGCTGCTTGCAAATGCGTTGCCTTGGCAGTCTCTATGAACCTTGAAATTAAACTAACTGCATACACTATATCCGACCTTGTGGTAGTCAAATACATCAAGATCCCTACAATGCTCTTGTACAATGTTGGATTCACATTTTTAGTCCAATATTCTTTTCTCAGTTTTAAACCAATTGCTACAGGATTTGGGGTAGGTTTGTAATTTTATATTTTAAATATCTTTAATATATCTACTGCATACTTTGATTGAAAAATAAAATTGCCATGATTCATTTACTGCACTTCTATCCCAAGAAAATATTTCAACAATTCTAAATCTGACATCTCAAACTCTTTTTCATTGCATTTTTAAACTCAATGACAATATCTTTCATCATTGCCCATAAAAATTAAGTCATCTACATACAACATAACAATAAGAAGCTTACACTGACTTGATTTAATTTAGAGAGTGGGCTCACCATCACTTTAGCAAAATCCATTGCTCAAAAAATAAGAATCTATTATGTTGTACCATGCCCGTGGTGCTTGCTTCAGTCCATAAAATGTCTTTTTCAATTTATAAAATTTGTTTCTTCTCCTTCAACCTCAAAACTAGGTGGCTGCTACACATACACTTCTTCCTTCAATACAACATTTTAAAAATCTGATTTCACATCCATTTGATGGACCTTACATTCATTTTGGGCTGTAATTGCAAGGACTGTTCTCACTGTCTTCATTCTTGCTACTAGTGCAAATGTATCTTCGTAATAAATTTTATATTGTTGCTTATAGCCTTTCATAATTAGTCTTTCTTTGTACCACTCAACTTTTCCTTCCGCATTGTATTTTATTTATAAACCCAATTCACTCCAATTACATATTTTCCTTGTGGGATATCTACCAACTTCCATGTTTCATACGTTTCTATTGCATCTATCTCTTCATTCATTGCAACTATCTATTTTTATTCTTTAATTACATCTTCAAACTATATTGGATCAATTGCAAGTGAGTATAAGCTAAATAGATAATTTTGACCTGCATTGTTCTCATTTTCTTCTTTCTGATAAAAATCATTTAAACTTCTATATTTTTACCTCCTTCAAGTTTCCAATGTTGGGTTAGATGTATCACTAGATGTTGGACTATTTATTGGGCCTCCTGATGTGGTTTATTGTGCACTTATTGGAGTGCTTTATTGAATTTGTGGCTTTGATTTTGTGTTTGTTGATGGTGTTACCTATGGACCACTTTGTTGTGCATGCATTGGTGTGGATGGAGTCACAATTATGGGTGTATTTATTGAAACTATATCCTATATATCTTCATGTGGACATGCTGCAACAACATTGATTATTTTCTCCAAACTTCCATCCCATGCTTATTCTTCAATGAACTATACATCTCTGCTGATTATAAATTTCTTTGTCACTAGATTGTATAGTTTGTATGTTTTTGAGTGTTCACTGTATCCTACAAGTATGCATTTTTCTCCCTTGCTATCCAATTTCTTTCTGAACTCATCTGGAACATGTACATAAGCCACACAACCAAATATTCTCATGTGAGAAACACTCTGTTTTCTTCCACTCCATATCTCTTCAAGGACTATATCTCTCACACTCTTGGTTGGGTACCTATTTATGATATAAACTCCAATTTATACTACTGTTTCCCAATATTCATTTGGAAAATGCTTTGCCTTCAACATACTTCTTGCCATCTCTATAATTGTCCTATTTTTCCTTTCAACTACACTATTTTGTTGAGGTGTATACCTTGCTGTAAATTGTTTATGAATTGTATTATATTTGTAGTAATTTAAGTACTCCTTTGAAACATACTCAGCACCTCTATCCATCCTCAACACCTTGATGTAATATCCACTTTTCTTCTCCACTAAAGCCTTGAATTGTTTAAATTACTCAAATACTTCATATTTATGCCTTAGAAAATACACCCATGTATTTATTGTATAATCATCTATGAAAGTTAAAAAATAATTTATTCCACTGATTGATGTTGTTTGCATTTTTCCACATAAATCTAAGTGTATAATCTCCAAAGGTGCTTGGGCTCTTAGTGTATTTTCTACTAGAAATGAATCTTTGTGTTGTTTTCCTAGAATTCATCCTTCACATAATTGTTAGCGATATATTACAATAGGTGATTTTTAGTTAATTTGTTATTTAACTTTAGCAACTTGTTGCAGCGGCATCCTGTTGAGATGCGCCCTCTTCGGGCTAATCCAGGAATGCAGATTGTTATTTAAACAGAGATTTAATAATAATCATTTGGTTCATTTCATAACATGCTATCAGAGCCTGGCTGGAGATTAAAAAAAAAAAATTCCATCGCTGAAGAATTGATGGAAGCAAGCTGGACTGGAGATTTAAAAAAAAAATAGAGGCTGGACTGGAGACCTGCATAGCTACGAAGGCTGGACTGGAGACCTCCACCCCTGTGCCACCCCACGCAGACCCTGCTCCCTGCTCCACGTGCCACCCCGATGCCACCTCATGCATCCCCTCCTCCCGGTGACACCCCAAGTGCCACCCGCTCTTGTGTGCCACCACCCTCATGCCCCCCCTGCATGTTGCCTATGGCACAATAGCCACATGACTCCCACTGTAGCCACATGAATCTCGTTGTAGCTGTGTGATAGTTGCGCAACTACTATAGACAGCCACCTGTAGTAGTGGATGTCATGGCCCCTGCCGCCACTGTAGTAGAGGACATCATGGCCCCCACCGCTACCTGTAGCAACAAAATCCATGGTCCTTGTCACCACCAACAGTGGAGGTTGCAGCATGAATTGCACCGTATTGCAGTACTTGAAGGGCTCTAAGTCTGTCGGGACTACATGCACCTGTCCTTTAAATGTGTACTTTAAGCGCTGATGAGCTATATAAGGGACACACTTCATGTCCCCGATCCAGGGCTGGCCTAGCAAGATATTATAGGCCATCTCACCTTCCAAGATGTGGCACAATGTATGAATAGTCTTTTGTCCCACTTGGATGGGGAGGACAATTGTGCCAATAGTCGAGCATATCGCATGATTGAATGCTCTAAGAGTATAGGTGGATGCCATAATGTGAGATTCCAGCAACTTCAGATGTTTCAATGCTGCTGTTGTAATTATATTACTGGACGAGCCAGTGTCCACCAACACTCTCTTATACGGAATCCCGTTGACCTGTGTAATGACATGCAGGGGTGGATCCGCCACATCACTAGCCATCGATTTCAATTCATATTCTCTAAAGGTGATGACTGGTTTCATACATTGTTTTACATGTCCCACAAAGTTGTTGAAAGAGTTTGCTTCATGGGGTTATAGCTCGATGGCTTTTAATATCTCCATTAGAGCCTCCCGATGGGGCACTGATTGTTGAATGAGCTCGTATATGGAGAGCCTAGCTAACATGGTCCATAGAATTTGGGTAAGTCTTGTCCAAATCGTGGCCACTGGTCTAGGCGGGGGAAGTTGCATAGGGTGTTGTTGAGGTTGTGACGTCGATGGAACCTCTCTTGTGGCTACCACGGGGGCAGCTCCTAGGTACCTCTTGTTCCTAGTCACTATGCTTATCATCCATACATACCCATGCATGGGGCAATTTTGTTGCACCTCATTGGATTGAAGGGGTTTTTCCTGTGCATCGTGGGCCAGCAAGGGGTCTCTAAAAACTCTCATTTATTGGTTGTTTGGCACTATGGGGTTGTCCACTGCCAATGTCTTGTTGTCAATTAGGTCTTGCACCAAGCCTTTAAACTTCTAACATGCATTAATTTCATTTCCCTTCTATCTATGGAACCTACAGTATAAGTCCTCTCTATACCCCTTAGGCTTTGGGGCATTGGAGTCTATGGTTTGAATCTCTGGTAGGTTGATCAAGTTTGCCACTAACAAGCGATCAAACAGGGAGTCCTTGGAATCTGTGTAAGGTGTGAATTGTCGCCTAGGGCAACGCTACTGATTTTGTTCTAGCCTCTGGTTTTCTCTGTCATAATTGTTAGGAGGCACCGCCTGATAGTTGGCCTTTTGGGGTTGTGTTGCTTGTGCAGGCTTAAGGACATTTATAGCAACCTGATTGACCGTAGTGGGTTTCTGTTGCATGGTCCCTATTTTAGTGTTCTTAGACCATTATTTTTTCTTAGTCTTGGCAATCTCGCCATCCTGTATCTTGATCTCCTCAATGATTCTAGCTTGCACCAGAGCTTCCTCAAGAGTGGCATATTGCTGCAGCTGCAATATCATGGAGATCAACCTCAAACAACTTTTTGAGAACATTTGGGTTAGGTCGAACATGGGAGGGAGGTAAGGCAGCTTTGAAAATAATGTCCTCCATCGGTTCCCATATGCCACCATGGTTTCTTCCTCATATTGTCTGAGGCTAGCTAGGTCGCTTAGTGACACCTTTTTCTTGGTGTTGAAGGTGAAGCATTCGAGGAACACGTCCACTAGCTGATCCAGGTTACTGATGCTATGTTTTGGCAACTGAGCAAACCAATATGAGGCAAGGCCTATGAATGTGGTTATAAATGTTCTGAGCAACAAAGCATCATTGTCCTGAATGCCAAAGCATTGGCTCAGGAACCTAGTCATGTGATCTTGGGCATCCTCCTCTCCTCTAAAGAGTGCAAACCAGGGTAGTTTAAAGTTTTTAGGATATGGAGGTGCCGAAACTGACGGATGTACAGGGTGACTATGGAGTTGACATAAAGTGGGATTTTTGGGCCCAAAAGTATTGGTCTCCATAGACTCTAAGCGCTCTAGCAGCACTTTATATGCATCGAAAGATTTAATTTCTTCCTCCTTAGTTTGCTCTCATTGTGGGTTGGGGGGAACTTGAGGCCTATAGAGGGGTGGTCGGACAGTAGCCCCTCTACCTTGATAGGTCATTTCAGCCCGCTCTTCTTCTTGCTCATACTCCTCATAGGCTTCTTGAGGAGTTTCTAAATGAGACCTATAACCATGAGTGGGTCCCTGCGGGGTCGCCCATCGTTGTTCCTGGTAGTGGCCTCCCGCTCAGGTCTAGGGGGTCTCATAGGAAGCACTTGGTAAGGTCATGGGGACCTGTCTTGCACCAAGGGGTTACACCTCTCATACACTTCTACCTTATGCATGCGAGGGGTTGGGACCTTCTCAGGCACAGTGTTATGAAACAATTTGGCTGCCTAACACTGAATGTGCTCTTTGCTAAGGTGGTACAAATGATCTAGCTATTGTTGATCTTGCCTGAGCTATATTATTTGTGCTTGGCAGGCAACATGTTTGGCAAATGCCAAGTCAATGTGTTCTGTCATTTCGTGTTTAGGAAGCCTAGATGCCTCTTCTACATTTCTATCTCAGTCGTGGTGATCTAGGACCCCTATGGGTTGCTTTCCTCTATCAATGTTAGCTGCATTTACCTGAGGCACTAGCCTCAATGGGTGATCTCGATACATAGTAGTCCGAAGGTGCATCGCTCCCGCGCTGTGTACTGCTCTTGAGGAACATGGTGGTCTTCCTCGTACTCCCTTTTGTATGTGTGAAGGGTGTGTGGAGAATTGTCTTGCCTTGCCTGGAGAGCCTTGTGCTATGGATTTTGTCTAATGTTTCTAATAGTAATAATGGGTAAAGGAGGGATGGTGAACCCATGTGGCCCCTGCTTATGGACCCTATGTTGCTCTAAAACTTCATCACTAGGAAACAATAATGAGCGTCTAAGGGAGGCCTACTTTCTATGTTGAGTGCCACATGTAGGTTCTCCTCTTGAAAGGATCTATGCTGAGTGGGGGTGCCCCTCAAAGAGGTGCCTCTATAGTCCTGTTCTGTGGTGGCATGATGTGGACTATCTTGTGGTTGAGGCCGCCAAGGCGAGATGACCAAGTCCTCTGGACTATATCGGAGGTGACTTATGTAGACACCAAAACAGCACCAATCCGATTATGTGACTGCAAACACTGATCACATTGGCACACACAGCCCCAAGGGCAGCCCCCAGAGGTTAAACAGTGGTCCTAACCACTCTCACAGTAGTTTTGGGAAGGTCAAAAATCATTTTGGCACCTTCAGGCACTTTGCTCAATATCCGTTCCACCCAGGGACGAATTCAAACTGGGATTCGCTCCTCCCAGGGATGAATTCACAATTCGCTCCAGGGTGGGGCGAATTGCAGGTTTGATGGGCAAAAAGTCAAATCTTGACAAATGGCAGCTCGGATCCGCCACTTAACGCCTCCTTCATTTCATGGGAGCATGGGTGAGCATTTTCGAGCGTTAGAGGCTATTACAGGGGTAGTCATGAAGCCCCTAATCAGGGAGGAATCTTCCCTCCCCTGGAAGGGCATGGCTGCCATGTGGCGCCTCTGCATGCTCATCCCAAGAGACCTCCAGGTCTATAAATTGATGGGTTTTCCCACCCCAAAATACAGATGTTAGAGCAATTTGGAGCAATGACTATTGCTGTCATTTTATTTCCCCATACATCCTTGTGCGATTTGTGCCTTCTACATCCTTGATCTCTTTTAGAGAGGAGGTCATTGGGTGACTATTGGAAGGTCAAATATTGAGCCCAAAACCTGACATTTGGCCATAGAATACCACCCAATTTGTCGACAACACCTTGTAAGATATTTTGGACCCATCCCAAGTGGATTGGTGCCAAAATCAGGCCCCAAATGGTGGGCGGCCTGCCCGGGCGCCCCCACACTGCTGCAGGCCTAATCGTCCCTTTTAGGAACGATTGGGAATCTATGGCAGATTTTTATTTCTATCATTTTTGTTTTTTGCATTCAATTCTATGATGCTTAGATAGGTTTTCATTTAAATTTCGTCTCGTTTTGAACAATTTTGATCATGTTTCTATATTCGTTCGCTTTTACTAACTTGCAGGTAGCATCATCAGATTCCCATTGATGGAGGTCAAATTGGGAAAATCCGACCATCTGGGTCTTCCCAAAATTCCCCCAATTAGCTAACCCCAAGTTTGTAGGTCTTTTGGAGCTCCCTAGGTAGGACATTTGGGACAGTACCTTTTCGGCATTTTGTTGTAGGTGAATTCGTCCCGCCCCGGAGCGAATTCAAATCGGTGAGGAATTTCCCGACTGTTCTTTTTGCAGTGCCCTCCTGGTGATGTCTTGATGCCCCTGTAAAATTTTTAGAGCATTTGGATTCATTTTAGTCATAGTTTAATTCATTTTTCTCATCCATTTATCGTAGGCTTGGGGATTGCATGCTTTGTTTTATCCGCAGGTGCTATTGATTATCTTTTGTTTCTTTGAACGTAGGATCGGAACATCGGAGGAGCAGCAAGGAATCAACATTCATAGACACAAGTGGTGGCGACATTTTGGTCCGCCCATATTACATGTGGGCACGCGGAAGAAGGAAGGCTATCCATGGATGTAACCAAGAGATGAATTTAACGCTCCTCGCCCCTGAAAAGGGAGGATGTGAATTGTAACCGAGTTGTGAAATACATCAATAAAAGAGAAGGGCTATTATTTCATTTGGGTTTCAATTCATGCTTTCTCCATTTCATGCATTTTTAATTCGTAGGATTCAGCGTTAAGTTTAGTTTCATTTTTTGCATCGTGCTTGGAGTCTTTCCTTTCTTGTTTCCGTATCCTCGTGCTTTTAGTGGCGATCACGGTGGGACCTTGTCCTCTATTTTTAAGATCAGAGATCTGATCCAAACTTGTTTGTTTTTTTTGCTTGTAGGTGCCGAGTTTCACACGCTGACTGTTGTTCGTTCCATCAGGAGGCGGATACAGAGCTGTAATTCGTCTTACCCAAGGACGAATGGGAATTCACCCCACCCTGTGACGAATACAGTCCTATAATTCATCCCCCTCGGATGAATTTTTGTTTGTGCAGTCTTCGAGCAGAAACTCAGAACCGACAGATTTGGGCAGAGAAGAGGTAAGGATTCTAAATTTTTCTTGTCTATTTTTGTCTTCAGTTTTTCTATTTTAGGGTACTTGCTTGCTTAGGGAAATTAGTTTTCCTTTACCGCTTGCTTGTTTCCATT
Organism: Wollemia nobilis; assembly: GCA_028583015.1. Classification (NCBI taxonomy): domain Eukaryota; kingdom Viridiplantae; phylum Streptophyta; class Pinopsida; order Araucariales; family Araucariaceae; genus Wollemia; species Wollemia nobilis. The sequence goes on along the minus strand of JAQPPZ010016746.1, from coordinate 170,210 downwards.
TTGCAAAATAAAAAGAACCCCACACACCACGTGGCAACTTAAAAACCAAGGCGCTGGTCGTAAAACCCCAGCCCTTGATCAAGACCAACGGTGGATTTCATCACCACCTTGGCTTGAATTTTGCATCCATTACCCCGATCGCAACTGTTGCTAGACGTAAATCTTGATGAAAGCTGATCGAGTGTAGCTAGGGTGATTCCCAGTGCACGAGGATAAGTCTTCTATGGTAGGTGTCATAAATAGGGTGATTCCCCTTTCGTACCGCCTACGTTCCACGTACCATCTGCTCTCACGTACCTATAGTTTCCCTCACGTAAGGGCGGGTATATAGAGAGGTTGGTATATCGGCCTGGAAATGGTATATCGAAGGGGCGACCATTTTTGGGAGCCATAAGAGCCATCATTTTGCATTTAAATGTTCTTTACAAAAACCTTCAAAAAAAAAAAAACACACTAAACCAGGTCTAGGACACACTCTCAATATTTAAACGAGATAATCACTGCTTGTGTGTGTGTATGATCTTTTTTGTTTAGTGTAGCATAAAAAAATCATAAAAAAAGAGATAAAAATCTACATAGCTTGTAGGAAAGCACCACCATGGTGTACACACGTAGCCAAGCCCAATCAAGGGCGGAAGCTACGAAAAGTGTACAAGGGGGCACAAGTCACCTCCGCTATAGCCCTAAGGACTTAGTCATACCGCCTTGGCGGCCTGACCCACAAGAGAGTCCGCATCATTCCATGTCAAGATGGAATTATAGGGACACCCCTTTGAGGGACACGCCCGTTCATCATAGCCCCTTTCGGGAAGAGTCCTTACACGTGGCACTCAACATAGATAAAAAGGCTCCCTTAGAAGCTCGATATGAGTGGCCACCGTGTGATGAAGCGCTAGAGCGGCATAGTTTCCATGAGGAGAGGCCACATGATGATGGCATCCCTCCTTTGCCCCCCATCACTATTAGAACCAATAGACAAAATCCAGAGCGCAAGGCCCTTCAAGCAGGGTGAGCTAACTCTGCCCACCCCTTTCACACATATGAAAGGGAGCACGAGGAAGATGATTACATTCCTCAAGAGCAATATACAGCATGGGGGCCATGCGCTTCCGCACCAGCTAGATACCATGATCACCCACTGAGGCCGAAGCCTCGGGTAAATGCCACCAACCTCGATAGAGGGAAGCAACCTATTGAGATCTCGGATCATCGGGACCGGGGTAAGTGCATAGGAGAGGCATCCAGGCCTCCTAGGCTCGAGGATGGCAGAACAAATTGACTCGGAATCGCTCGTCGCGGACATGCCACCCACCAAGCGTAGATCACGTGGCTTGAGCAAGACCAATAGCAGCTAGAGCATTTATATCACCTTAGCAAAGAGCGCATTAGGTGCCAAACAGATGAGCTGCTACATAACCCGGTGCCTGAGAGGGTCCCAACCCCTCGCACCCAAAGAGCGGAACCATATGAGAGGCATAATCCCTTGGTGCGAGATAGGTCTCCGCGACCTTACCAAGTGCTGCCTTCGAGACCTCCTAGACCTGAGCGGGAGGCCACTCCCCGGAACAACGATGGGTACCCTCCACGGGGACCCACCCAGGGTCATAGGTCTCGTCTAGAGACTCCTCGGGAAGCTTACGAGGAGTATGAGCAAGAAGAAGAGCGGGCCAAAATGCCCTACCTAGGCGGAGGAGTTGCCATCCGGCCACCCCTTCAGAGGCCTCAAGTCTCCCACAACCCACAATGGGAGCAAACTAAAGAGGAAGAAATTAAATCCTCAGATGCATATAAAGCGCTGCTAGAGCGTTTGGAGTCTATGGAGACCAAAACTTTTGGGCCCCAAAAGCCCACTTTACGCCAACTCCGCAGTCATCCTGTGCATCCATCCGTGCCAGCACCCCCTTACCCTGAACACTTTAAGCTGCCTCAGTTGGCAACCTTTAGAGGTGAGGAGGATGCTCAAGAGCATGTGACGAGGTTCTTGAGCCAATGCTTCGGCATTCAGGACAATGATGCTTTGTTATTGAGAACATTTATAACCACATTCACAGGCCTTGCCTCGGATTGGTTTACTCAGTTACCAAAGCACAACATTAACAACTTAGATCGGTTAGTGGATGCGTTCCTCGAATGCTTCACCTTCAATACCAAGAAGAAGGCGTCATTGAGTGACTTAGCCAGCCTCGAGGCAAGTATGAGGAGGAGACCATGGCGGCCTATGGGAATCGGTGGAGGACATTGCTTTCGAAGCTGCCCTACCTCCCTCCTATGTCCGACCTCACTCAGATGTTCTCCAAGAGTTGTTTGAGATCGATCTCTGTGCTATTGCAGCTACAGCAATATGCCACCTTAGAAGAAGCTCTGGCGCAAGCCAAGATCATTGAAGAGATCAAAATACAGGATGGCGAGATAGCCAAACCTAAGAAAAAAGAGTGGACTAAAACACTAAAGCTGGGACCACGCAACAAAAACCCGCTATGGTTAACCAAGTTGCTATCAATGTCCCTAAGCCTGCACAAGCAACACAACCTCAAAAGGCTAACTATCAAGTAGTGCCTCCTAACAACTATGACAGAGAAAATCAGAGGCAAGAATAGAGTCAGCAGCGTCGCCCTAGGCGACAATACACACCCTACACGGAGTCCAGGGACTCCTTGTTTGACCGCTTGTTAGCGAAAAACCTGATCAGCCTACCAGAGGTTCAGACTATAGATCCCAATGCGCCCAAGCCTAAGGGGTATAGAGAGGACTTGTACTGCAGGTTCCATAGGAGGCAGGGACATGACCTAAATGCCTGTTGGAAATTTAAGGGCTTGGTGCAAGACCTGATTGATAACAAGACACTAGCGGTGGATAATCCCGTCGCACCAAGCAATCAACAAATGGAGGTCTTCAAAGACCCCTTGCCTACTCATGCTCCGTAGGAAAAGACCCTACAAGTTAACGAGGTCACACAGAACTACCCCATGCAGGGATATGTAGGGATGATCAGTATAGTGACTCAGAATAGGAGGTATCCGAGCATGAATGCTCCTACGGCAGTGGTAGGAGAGGTGCCAACAACTTCGCAACCACAACAGCACCTTGCACAACCTCCTCTGCCTAAGCCGGTGGCCACACTTCGGACCAAACTAACTCAGAGTTTGAGGACCACCTCGGCTAGGCTCTCCATATACGAGCTTATACAACAATCTACGCCCCATCGAGAAGCTCTAATGGAGATTTTGAAAGCCATCGAGTTGCAGCCCCATGAGACAAATTCTTTCAACAACTTCGTGGGGCATGTAAAATGATGCACCGAGCCGGTCATCACATTTTGAGAAGACGAATTGAGATCAGTGACTGATGACATGGCAGATCCACCCCTGCACGTTATCGTGCGGGTCAACGGGATCCCATACAAGAGGGTGTTGATAGACACTGGCTCATCCAACAACATCATCACAACTGTGGCTCTCAAACATCTGAAGTTGCCCGCATCTCACATCACAGCTTCCACCTACACTCTACGAGCATTCAATGATGCAATCTGCTCGACAGTCGGCACAATAGTCCTACCAATCCAAGTGGGACAAAAGACCATACCCACATTGTGCCACGTATTGGAGGGTGAGATGGCCTACAACATCTTGTTGGGCCGGCCATGGATCAGGGACATGAAGTGTGTCCCTTCGATAGCTCACCAATGTTTAAAGTATACATTTGAAGGGGAGGTGCATGTAGTCCCGATGGACTTGGAACCCTTCAAGTATTGTAATGCGGTGCAGCTGATGCCACAATCGACCCTACCATCAACGCATTTGGATTTCCAGTTAAATCCATCTAAACAGGGTCCGATTCCGTAGGCATCCCCGTTAACAAGTTCTTCAAAATCCCAGCCGGGTTCATCTTCATCATCTGGTCCTCCACCAACGACACCATCTTTGGGGGCCAAACAGAAGGACAAAGGGAAGGAACCCCTGGAAGAGGCAAAACCTTTGGAAGAGACATTGCCATCGGTGTCAACTATCTCTACTAAGGAGATGCCTAGCCGAATGGAAGTCGAGGCTCCTAGTCCACCCGACATGGAGTGGACTCAAGGAGAACTTCCATTCCCTCCCCCTCAACCGCCAACGATCACCATTGAAATGGCCAATACGGGCCTGGGGGAGTATCTGGTGTGGAATATTGTAGCAACACCCACACTAGAATCCATGCAGGACATGGGGAGACCTCGACTCCCCATTGGCACTATTGTTCCCCTAGGCTACCCGTCGAACCAGACAAACTTTGTGTATGGGGGCCTTGATCATGGCGTTGCACCATGCACGCAAGAGGACGAAGACGAAGAGCCTTTTGCTAAAAATGTCAACTATTTGTCTAACCCAGACTTTGCTCTGAGATACCTTGGCCAATGCAATTGGCACGGATATGGGTTAGGCCGATATGAGCAAGGGATACGTGTTCTTTGCCAACCAAGATACCAAATGCCATATGACAAGTCAGGAGTAGGGTTCAACCACCCCCTGCCCTTGGACATCTTGGTGGAGAACATGCAAGGCCTAGGGATAGGCAACAAGGGGGGATTGGCATCAGATCCATATGCCAACCCTAACACCACATATACATTGAGGGATTATCTCCCATTAACGGCAATCAACCTTGTTGGCTCTAGTAATCCCTTCCCTTCGCTCGAGAGAGGAGAAAGCTCGAGAGCTCATTTTCAAGGAGGGTCTAGACAATGTCAAGAAGGGTCCTCGGAGGACGAGTCGGAGTATGAACCAGCGTCGTATGACCCCTTCGAATCAGATAGCGATCACTCACAGGTGATCCCCATGGATGATTATCAAGAAAGCCTCTTGACAATGTTCCCCCTAGATGCTCCCATCGAGCAAGCGCCGCTCCAAGGAAATCAAGTCCCCCCATAGAGAGCGAAACAACCTAGGTGGGACCACATTAACTTGCTCGAGCAGGATGAGCCTGTCATACCTCAAATAGTTGTCGAAGCCAACGAGGGCTTTTGGATCTCCGATAGTGATTATGAAGACGAAACTAAAATGGCATATCTTAATCACATGCGGCAGATGCAGCATCGGCACCCCTTGGAGATTAACGACATATTCGAACAATTAAACATAGTGCCAGGGCATGAGTGGTACGTAGACCCAACGCGGTGGGACCAAGTGTTGGATCCGCTACTCTGGGCATACGAAGCATACCTTCCACCCAGAGACCCTATAGTGACATCAGTGTCGAGGGTAGACCCTGTCTTCCTATCCACACATAGGGCCGATCCATTCGTGCCCGTCCCTCTAGAGCCAGATCCCGAGCATAGAGAGCATCTAGGATGTCCGAGTAACCACACCCACGGTAATGGAGACCAAAATCATTTCATCAACATGATCTCCATTGACTTAACCACCCCCATCCACAATCCGATCGATCCGGCACAGTCATTGTATCTAGACATAGATGCCATAGACTGGGATCACGTCAATTCCCCTCCATCCCCATCCGAGTACTGGCCTTTCGATGAAATGCTCCATTTTACCCCTGGGCCAACTCAGGATATCTGCCATGCTGAAGAGGGACCCGAGGTTCCTAACGATGATCTAAACTCAGCAAATGATATCCACTTGATCCCAACTCCACATCAGTTGGAAGATGGATCCCACATGTCGGTCGAGGAGACGACTGACGTAGACATCGGCTCAGATCCAATGAATCCACAGATCATCAAGTCGGGGGTAAGTTTATCCCCCGAAGAGCAAGCCGACTACATTGCCCTTCTCAAAGAGAAGAAGGAGGTTTTTGCATGGTCATACAAAGACATGCCGAGACTAGACCCATAGCTAGTCACGCATAATCTAACGCTTGATCCGACAGTCAAGCCAGTTAAGCAAAAACTATGCAAGATGCACCCAAAAGTGGCCTTAATGGTCAAAGACGAATTGCAAAAGCTATTGGATGCACAGTTTGTCATCTGCATGGATTATCCACCATGGCTGTCCAACATGGTGCCCGTCAAGAAGCTTGACGGGAGGATTCGCATATGCACTAATTTTTGAGATCTAAACAAAGCGAGTCCTAAGGATGATTTCCCCTTGCCGAGCATCGATGCCTTGGTAGATGCTACAATGGGTCATGAAATGCTTTCCCTCATGGATGGTTTCTCGGGATACAATCAAATTTGTATCAACCTCGAAGACCAACTAAAAATGGCGTTCACAATGCCTTGGGGGACATTTTGTTATAAGGTCATGCCTTTTGGCCTTAAAAATGCTGGCGCCACCTACCAACGTGCCATGACATACATCTTCCATGATTACATGCACAAGACTTTGGAAGATTACATGGATGATTTGTTGGCCAAATCTCTTTTGCGCCCGGATCATCTCGGTGACTTAAGCAAGATCCTCGATCGCCTCATGGAGCATAGAGTCAGATTGAATCCCAAGAAGTGCATTTTTGGCATCACATCTGGAAAACTCTTGGGCTTCATAGTCTCAAAATGGGGCATCGAGGTGGACCCAAACAAAGTCAAGGCAATCCTTGAAATGCATCCCCCAACTACCATCAAGCAGCTCAGAAGCCTGCAGGGAAAGGTCGCGTCGATCAAGCGCTTCATAGCGCAGCTATCTGACAAGTGCCGACCAATGAACAAGTTGTTGCACAAGGGGGTAGCATTTCACTGGGATGACGAGTGCCAGTCAGCCTTCGATGACATTAAACAATACTTGGCTTTGCCACCAGTATTGGCACCACCTAGACCAGGAGTGTCATTCTACTTATACATCTCAGCTACTGAGGTGGCACTGGGAGCCATGTTAGCCCAGAAGAATGAACTTCATAGGGAACAGGCTACTTACTATCTTAGCCGCACCCTGGTCAGCTATGAACTTAACTATGCATACGTTGAGAAACTCTGCTTGGCAGTGGTGTTTGCTACCAAAAAGCTATGCCATTACATGCTGAGCAACAAGACGTATGTTGTGTCTAAGGAGAATCCATTGCGATACATGATGAGTCATACTTATCATAGTAGTCGCACGACAAAATGGATCATGTTGTTGACGAAATTTGACATAGAGTTTATTGGACAGAAATCCATAAAAGGTCAGGTCATAGCCGATCAACTAGCAGAGGCTCCTCTCGAAGATGACCAGCCTCTGACTATAGAACTACCCGATGATGGGGTCTTCCATGTCTCAAAATCACCAGATTCTGACGAGCCTGAGTCACAGGCCGACATAACCCTATTTTTTGATGGTTCTAAATGTGAGCAAGGTGGTGGCACGGGAATAGTATTCTTCACACCGCAGGGCGCTCCTATGCCCCTGTCATTTAAATTAAATTTCCCATGCACCAACAACAATGCAGAGTATGAAGCCTTGCTCATAGGTCTTCAGACAACAATCACCATGAACATTAAACGATTGAATATCTTTGGTGATTCATTGTTAATTGTCAACCAAGTCAAAGGGGTATTCCAATGCAAATGCCCAGTTCTACAGGCCTACAAAGCCCTTGTGGACAAATTCCTGGCAAAGCTTGAATGGTACGACATCGAGGCACTCCCTCGGTCATCGAATCATTTTGCGGACACTATGGCCTCTTTGGGGTCACTAATCCCGCAAGACATTTCTGGTGATATGACCACCATTCAAGTCAAAACACTATCACAATCCGCGATGGAGCGAGCAAGCTCTGATTTAATGCCAGGAATCCACTTGATCCAGATTGAGCCATCCACGGACAGGTTCTCTCGAATCCATGATCATCTGAAACACGCCAACTGGGGGTCCTTGTTCTCCCCTACTCCCCTTAATAGCAACACAACGCTATTCTTACAAGTTCTCTCCCGCTCAGCTTTTTCTAGGGATGAACTTCAAGAGGGACTGGTTGTTCATACCATCGAGGCTTCTAATCAGCAGGATTGGTATTCACCCATAAGGGACTACCTCAAGTTAGGTAACCTCCCACTTGGATTGATGCATGCCGCAAAACATGCATTCAAGCAGAAAGCGGCAAAGCATGTCTTGTTAGGAGACATTTTGTACCATCATAGCTATGAAGGGATCCTCCTTCGATGCTTGGACCAGCAAGAGTCCACTTGGGCGATCGCCCAAGCGCACGATGGTACATGCGGTGGCCACTTCAGTGGTATGGCCATCACAAAGCGCATTCTTTGCATGGGCTATTATTGGCCATCTTTAGAGCGAGATTGTTGCGCATATGTCAGGAAGTGCATGAAGTGTCAACACCATGCTAATTTGACACACGTACCTTCCCAGGCCTTGCAGCCGATCCAATCGGCTTGGCATTTTTCATAGTGGGGCCTAGATCTAATCGAAAAGATCTCCCCTGCATCGTCAGGTCATCACACGTTTATCATCACGGCCATAGAGTACTTCACCAAGTGGGTGGAAGCGGTTCCGCTAACCTCTACGACTGGACCCCGCATTGTGGAGTTCATTTTGCATAACATCATATGTCATTTTGGTATTCCATCCAAGATAATCTTGGATAATGGGACGTCATTCAAGAACAAATATGTGCATGCTTTGACCACAAAGTACAAAATTCAGCATAGTTTTTTGACACCCTATTATCCGTAGGCAAATGGGCAAGCAGAGGCATCAAACAAAATGCTAGTTGCCATCCTCAAAAAGATAGTCACAGATAATCATAAGGATTGGCACATTCAGATCCCACTTGCCCCGTGGGCCTATCGCACTAGCATTCGGACACCCACTGGGGCAACTCCATTTTCGCTCGTGTATGGCTCCGAGGCTGTCATGCCTCTCGAGTTGGAAATTCCTTCCCTACGCATATCAATGCAAGAGTTCATCGATGATGATACTACGTGGCAAGCCCGGTTAGACCAGCTTACGTTGCTTGATGAACGACGCGTTAATGCCCTCGAGCATTTACGTATCTATCAAGAGCGACTTAAGAAAGCATACAACATGAAAGTTCACTTGAGGGACTTTCAGGTCGGTGACTTGGTCTTGAAAGAAAACCAACAGAACTCTAGTCTGCCATCCCATTTAAGGGACAAATTCATGGCAAACTGGTTAGGTCCCTATGTAATTGATAGCAAAATAGGACCTGGAACATACTGGCTAGCCTCTCTTGATGGAATCAAGGAACTAGAACCCTTGAACATCAGTCATTTGCGGCCATTCCATGTTTAGAAGAGCCATAGCCCAAACAAAATGCTCCAAGGATTTCCGTAATCGCTTGGTCAATCCCCAAAATGCTCCAAGGATTTCCGTAATCGCTTGGTCAACCCCAAAATGCTCCAAGGATTTTCGTAATCGCTTGGTCAATCCCAAAAAGCTCCAAGGATTTCTGTAATCGCTTGGTCAATCCCAAAATGCTCCAAGGATTTTCGTAATCGCTTGGTCAATCCCCAAAATGCTCCAAGGATTTTGTAATCGCTTGGTCAATCCCAAATGCTCCAAGGTTTGTAATCGCTTGGTCAATCCCCAAAATGCTCCAAGGATTTCCGTAATCGCTTGGTCAATCCCCAAAATGCTCCAAGGATTCCCGCAATCGCTTGGTCAAAAACAAGAAAATTCAAAAACAATAAAATCATCAAAAATAACAAAATTTGCATCTCATTTCCATGCATGCTCAAAATCGTCACAAAAATAAAGAGCTCTATTTTGCATATCATCTTCATATTCACACAAATCAATCCATCAAAAACACAAAAACATATAGCTGCATTACGCATCGCACCCACACATTGCATATTTGTGGTCATAAAGGTCAAAGCGCCATAGACTGTCATTACTTGGCAAAACCATCATCTTCTACATTTTTTTGCTTTATCAATAGCTCATCGCCTATAACCGCCATTCACGTTATTCTCCCACATCATAGTCAATTGTTTTCTCATGTATCGAGAGTTTTTGTCATTCAGTCGTCATTAGCTTTCTAGCCACGTACTGTACCAAGTAAGACAGATTTTACGAGGGTAGAATTCTACTTGGATCACACCTTGTTACGTAGCATCCCAGCACAAATTAAAACACATAAAACATTCCCAAGTTGTGTGAACGAAAGATGAAACCTGCAAAGCAATCCAGGTCACCATAAGCGAAACGGTTATCTTGCTCATCCCCCTATGCGAATGACCCCAAGAATGTTGAGAGTTGGCAAAAGGACAAGCATCCTCCCTACCCAATTCCCCAAGAATCCCAAGTTCTCAAAAGTTGCAAAACATCAACAATTTGCAAACGTCAAAACTCCAAAAAATTTGACATCACAACCAAAGTGCATACATCAAGAAAAGCACATAAAATAGTGATTCTCATCACTCCATATCCTAATCCCTTGCTCAAAAGAAAAATATAATACAAAAATAAACAGTGATTTTTATCACTACAAAAGAGCAAGTATCCCAATACAATTGAAGAAAAGAAGGGAGTCGAACTTGAATCCCTGGAACTCTCAGCATTTCGACAGGTCATGAGGCAAACCTCAGTACCGGTTTGGTTGATAGCCTATCGGTCATTGGTGGTAAACCTCCCGCATGACGATATATCTATCACATTAACTTGTGTGCAGATCAATGTTTGCATGTGGATGAGCTAGCTTATGGTATCCTACGATAGCATCGCAGATTAATCTGACTAAATACAACAAAGGAGTTAGTGGAGCTAATCAGGTGATCCTCAGTATAGGTTTGGTTGACAACCTATCTGGCACTGGCGGTATCCTGACCAACACCACATAAATGAACTCAATTGCACACATAGGGATGTGAAATAACTTGGTCAAAGACAAGTCCGATTCATACCTTGGTCAAAAGTCTTGTGAGATAAAGTACAGTCGTGGCTAGTTAGTTAAAACATCTGAGTCCCAGAAAACCTTAACTACATTCTAAACCAACTTGCTATATTTTATTCTGCATCGCCATACGAAAATACCAAAAAACACATGTATACATAAAAAGCTATTTACCGCAGCCATCGCCTAGGACAAAAAGCCATAAAGTTCTACATAGTCTATGGTGCGACTACCAAACATCACAAATTCAATCCATCCATTCCATTTGCATATCATATAAATTAGAAACATTTGCATTCATCAACAACATATGCATTCATCACTATAACTTAACATGCATACATCCATATTCATCAATCATCATGCATAAAATCAAATCATCACATGCACATAAACAAAATAAAGTCTGTATATATATATCATCAAAAATGCCCACAAGCTACAAAGAGCTGGTCCTCTGACCCCGCAACAAAATCCAAAATCTCAAAACCCCCAAGCCTAAGGCGTCGGCCACCATGATCACGTAGGATCGGTGCGATGGGAACTACCCCCCATGGTGTGGGTCCTATGGGACCCCTCAGGGTGGCTGCTGCTAGCCCTCACATCATGCCTACTACCACCTCCCTCATCCAATCGCCTAACGAGATGATGTTGACTGCTCGCTATCACCCGCCCTCGTCCGACGTGAAGAGCCACCTCCGAGGGCTCGGTAACCGCTCCCCGAGGCGGATAATCTCTCCCTCCATATCCATCTGATGTCGAAACCACTCTACCTCCCATCGATGGTACTATCATGCTAGGGTCCTCTCCCATCGGCGGTTCCCTCCCTGGAGATGTTCTATAAATTTATTTGTTTTTGTTGGGTTTGTTTTTTTGGTTTTGGTGGGGGGGTGGGGGTTGTTGGGAGGGTATATATCTTATTGATCTTCGCATCATCGATGGTAACCGTCTCTCCATCGCTATGTGTTGCCAACCCTGGCTCTGCGATAGATAGCTGCGTTGATCCCCTTCTCTTCGACAATGGACCTCATATAGCTCCCCATAGAGCTACGCCAGTAGCGTCTATCCCCATCTCATGACCAAAGGCTCCTGCGTTGAACACTCCACTAGTTGATAGACCACATCCAACAGGTTCCATGAGAACCTTGCACCTGACGAGTCAGGTAGCAACATGTTGGAAATGAGGCCCATAAGCAATGCATGCCTCACTCCCAACACCCCCTCTCAAACCACCATCGAACCAGAATCCTGCCCATCTGGCAGTCAATCTCTACCCTCTCCATTGGACCATCCACCCCCAACTCCTCCCCATGCCTAAAGTAGCATGTCAGCACCATTGTCCACTGATCCCGCGACGTCATCTTGATCGATAGTCCATCTATTGGAATCCTAAGAATCCGATAGACATCCTCCAAAGTGACTGTCATCTCCCCTATTGGGAGATGGAAAGTATTAGTCTGGGGATCCCACAAGTTGATCAGGGCCATCAGGTAGGCCCGATCCCCAATCACTAGCTCCAGCTGAGTCACCTGCTTGAGCCCCAGGGCATCAAGCCACTCCCAGTCAGCCACAGCTAGCGCCTCCCACGCTTCAGCAAAAATAGTCGGCACGCGATACCGGCTCTTCACAACCTACAACAGACAACAAAATAAGCACATTAGAATCATGAAAAATAGTGTACAGATACAAACAACATAAACGCAAAACAAAATTTAATTTTTCAACCTAGGGTTTTATACTCTCAAAATTGATAAATTAACACAAACACAAAAAACTCAGAAATAACAAAATTTAATTTGTCAACCTAGGGTTTTATACTCTCAAATTGATAAATTCGAACAAAAAAATATATAATACAAGAAAATAATAAAGAGGGAGTTCACTTACTGGTCTCGCTTCGGCTCCGCCGCTCGATCCGGTTCATGCACTCATGGTGGCAGAAAAATTCGGCAGCGCTTCACTTCGTAGAATTGACCTCCTCCTCCTCAGAGCTCCAAATCGCCAAAAAAAACAAGTGCAAATGAGCCCAAAACCTAGTTTTGGCCTTTAAATAGGCTTTTTGAGCTTGTAATCATTCCTCCCTGGGATGAGCACTCTGGTTAGCACTCGTCCCACCCTGGAATGAATACTACATAGGAATTCGTCCCACCCTGGAATGAATTCAGCACACAAATTTCAAAAACAGCACAAAAATGCACCAAAAATAGCAATAAAATTTTTTTTTTTTTCATTTTTTTTCTACCAAAAACAACAATAAACTTGTCCAATGAGAGTGCTTTTGCACTTGACATTCTGGGCATGCAAAATAGATGTCGGGGTCACAAATCCTCACTATCCTACTCCCTAAGAAGGCTACCATAGCCGGACCGCTCCACGGGAGGACGGATCTTCGAGAATTTCATCCCCAAACGGCGTCGCCAAAAGGGTCAAAACCCACCCAAAAATAGCAATAGAGTTGCCGAACGAAGGCGCCTTCGTGCCTGACCTTCTTGGCATCCAAAATAGACGTCGGGGTTATAAATCGTCACCATCCTACTCCCTAAGAAGGCCACCATGGCCGGACCGCTCCACGGGAAGACGGATTTTTGACAATTTCAGCTCCAAAAAGGCATCGCCAAAAGGGTTAACACCCACCAAAAATAGGTCTAAATGTCGGAAAACTGCACACACATTCAAAGATAAATCTCTGAAGGCACCCTTACCTAAGTCATCTTGGGTCAAGCGACTCGTCGCTTTTCTCATGTAGGTCATTCCCTCATCGATTCGTCGCTTGAGGGGGTAGTCACACTTAGTCACCAATCAACAAATACACACCCAATCCTGGAAATGGCATGCATTCGAAGAATCATTGGCAAAGACAAATCACGCCCCTGCTTGGGGCAGTAAACAAGCAATAATCACAAGCTGATCAATCACTTGGCATTCGTGAATCATGAACTCAAGGTTCCCACGGACAAAAGGTTGCGCCCTTTGCCTATTCATGACTGATCAATGTCCAAGCTCAAGTAACACCTCACCGAAAAAGGTTAACACTTGAATTGAGTTCCTTCGCTCGTCAGAAGCAAGGATTCAAGAATGCATGCCCTTTTCATACTTGGGGCATCAAAAGTTGGTTAGGTTACTAAGAAACCCTAATCATTAGTGCTTTGGTTATCTATTTTTGCTCGGCGTTGTGCCTTGCACAATGCATCCCAAAAAGGGGCATCTGTAGACACCAAAACAACACCAATCCGATTATGTGACTGCAAACACTGATCACATTGGCACACACAGCCCCAAGGGCAGCCCCTAGAGGTTAAACAGTGGTCCTAACCACTCTCACGATAGTTTTGGGAAGGTCAAAAATCATTTTGGCACCTTTAGGCACTTTGCTCAATATCCGTTCCACCCAGGGACGAATTCTAATTGGGATTCGCTCCACCCTGGGACGAATTCACAATTCGCTCCAGGGTGGGGCGAATTGCAGGTTTGATGGGAAAAAATTCAAATCTTGACAAATGGCAGCTCGGATCCGCCACTTAATGCCTCCTTCATTTCATGGGAGCATGGGTGAGCGTTTTCGAGCGTTAGAGGCTATTACAGGGCGATCATGAAGCCCCTAATCAGGGAGGAATCTTCCCTCCCCTGGAAGGGCATGGCTGCCATGTGGCACCTCTGCATGCTCATCCCAAGAGACCTCCAGGTCTATAAATTGGTGGGTTTTCTCACCCCAAAATATAGAGAGTAAGAGCAATTTGGAGCAACGAAGTGCTGCCATTTTATTTCCCCATACATCCTTGTGCGATTTGTGCCTTCTACATCCTTGATCTCTTTTAGAGAGGAGGTCATTGGGTGACTATTGGAAGGTCAAATATTGAGCCCAAAACCTAAAATTTGGCCATAGAATACCACCCAATTTGTCGACAACACCTTGTAAGAGATTTTGGACCCATCCCAAGTGGATTGGTGCCGAAATCAGGCCCCAAACGGTGGGCGGCCCGCCCGGGCGCCCCCGCACTGCTGCAGGCCTAATCGTCCCTTTTAGGAACGATTGGGAATCTGTGGAAGATTTTTCTTTCTATCATTTTCATTTTTTTGCATTCAATTCTATGATGCTTAGATAGGTTGTCATTTAAATTCGGTCTCATTTTGAACAATTTTGATCATGTTTCTATATTCGTTCGCTTTTACTAACTTGCAGGTAGCATCATCAAATTCCCATTGATGGAGGCCAAATTGGGAAAATACGACCATCTGGGTCTTCCCAAAATGCCCCCAATTAGCTAACCCCAAGTTTGTAGGTCTTTTGGAGCTCTCTAGGCAGGACATTTGGGACAGTACCTTTTCGGCATTTTGTTGCAGGTGAATTCGTCCCGCCCCGGAGCGAATTCAAATCGGTGAGGAATTTCCTGACTGTTCTTTTTGTAGTGCCCTCTTGGTGATGTCCTGATGCCCCTGTCAAATTTTTAGAGCATTTGGATTCATTTTAGTCATAGTTTAATTCATTTTTCTCATCCATTTATCGTAGGCTTGGGGATTGCATGCTTTGTTTTATCCGCAGGTGCTATTGATTATCTTTTGTTTCTTTGAACGTAGGATCGGAACATCGGAGGAGCAGCAAGGAATCAACATTCGTAGACACAAGCGGCGGCGACATTTTGGTCCGCCCATCTTACATGTGGGCACGCGGAAGAAGGAAGGCTATCCATGGATGTAACCAAGAGATGAATTTAACGCTCCTCGCCCCTAAAAGGGAGGATGCGAATTGTAACCGAGTTGTGAAATACATCAATAAAAGAGAAGGGCTGTTATTTCATTTGGGTTTCAATTCATGCTTTCTCCATTTCATGCATTTTTAATTCGTAGGATTCAGCGTTAAGTTTAGTTTCATTTTTTGCATCGTGCTTGGAGTCTTTCCTTTCTTGTTTCCGTATCCTCGTGCTTTTAACTTGTCCCCCTTTGTGCACTCTCTGCAGCGTTTGCCCGTGATTGGGCTCGACTACGGGTGTACACCATGGTGATGCTTTCCTACAAGATGTGTAGATTTTTATCTCTTTTTATGATTTTTATGCTACACTAAACAGAAGGAAAACACACACAAAGCAATGATTATCTCGTTTAAAGATTAAAAGTGTGCCCTAAATCTGGTTTAGTGTGTTTTGATTTTTTTTCGTTTTGAAATATTGTGTAAAGAACGTTTAAATGCAATATGATGGCTCTTATGACTCCCAAAAATGGTCACCCCTTCGATATACCATTGCCAGGATGATATACCAACCTCTCTATATACCCACCCTTATGTGAGGGAAACTATTGGTACGTGAGAGTAGATGGTACATGGAACATAGGCGGTACAGAAGGGGAATCACTCTATTTATGACACCTACCATAGAAGACTTATCCTCATGCATTGGGAATCACCCCAGCTACACTTGGTCAGCTTTCATTAGGATTTACGTCTAGCAATAGTCGTGATCGGGGTTATGTATGCAATATCTCAAGCCAAGGTGGTGATGAAATCCACCGTTGGTCTTGTTCAAGGGTTGGGGTTTTACGACCAACTCCTTGTTGTTTTAAATTACCATGTGGTGTGTGGGGTTATTTTTAAGTTGCATAAATTATGAAAACAACCATTCAAACTCTCCTATGCAAGCAACTAACCAGAGAACAAAAAATAGAAAGCAAAAAATTGACAGAAGGTGTTTAAGACCCCTACCTCTTCTCTACCCAAATCAGATGTCTCTAAAATTTTGCCCTAAAATTGCATAGAGAGCTATTCATCCTGGGGTGAGACGAATGACAGATCTGTATTCGTTCTAGGGTAGGACAAAGTCCTATTCGTCCCTGGGTAAGATGAATTCCAGCTCTACACTCGTCACAGACTAAAACGAACAGCAGTCCAGCATTTGAAAACTTGGTATCTGTAAGAAAAAATAAGCAAATTTTAATCAAAAAGTTAATCTTAAAATCAAGGGACAGAGGTCCCACCATGATCGCCACAGAAAGCACGAGGATACGAAAACAAAAATGAAAATGCTAAGTACGATGCGTGCAAAACCAACTTAACGCTAAAATCCTATATATTGAAAAATGTATAAAAGGAAAGGACATGAACGAATTGACACAAGATAAAAGCAATATGTAATATGGCCCTCTTTATTGATATGCTTTTAAATTCATGTTACAATACATCTCCTTCCATTTTAGGGGATAGGAGCATCAAATATGTTTCTTATCACATCCATGGATAGCAATCCTTCTTTCGTGTGCCCACATGTAAGATGGGCGAACCAAAACATCACCGCCACTTGTGTATATGATTTTTGAATCCTTCCTACTCCTCTGATGTCAAAGACCTATGTTCAAGAAAATAGAAAAGATCAGTAGCACCTGCATATAGAATAAAACATGTATTTCCCAAGGCCTACTGTTAGTGTATGCATGAAAATATTAAACCGATAACCAAATAATATTAGAATGACCTAAAAATTTGATAGAAGCATGAATATGTTACCAGGAAGCCACTGCAAAAGGAACAATCAGGAAATTCCTTGCATATTTGTATTCGCTCTAGGGCGGGATGAATAAACCTGCAACAAATTATTAGAAAGCACCCTCTTCAATGTCCTATCCATAAAGCTCCAAATGACCTAAAAAGTTGGGGTTAGCTAATTCGGGGTATTTTGGGATGACCCAGATGGTCATATTTCTCCAATTTATCCTAGATCACCCAAAATATGATGGCGCTATCTGCATGTTAGTGAAGGTGAGAAATGATAAAAGCATGATCAAAACTTGTCAAAATGAATTGAAATTTAAACTACAGCCTATTTAAATAACCTAGAATCAGATGCAAAATAAAAATCAAATAAATCTACCACAAATTTCTATTCACTTTGGGATAGGACATTTAGAAATGTGACAGTTTGGGGGGCTTCCGAGGGTAGGACACCCACCATTTGGGACTTTTTTTTGGCACCAATCCACTTGGGATGGGTCCAAAACCTGTTATGGGGTGTTGTCGACAAATTTTGTGAAGTATTGTGGCCAAATGCTCGGGTTTGGGTCCGGATTCGTGCTTCCAATAATCACCCAATAACCTCCCTTTCGAATGAGAGATTAAGGATGTGAAAAGCACAAATCACAAGTAGGTATGTAAATTGGTAGCACTTCATTGCTCAAATGCTCCCTCTCTTCTCCTATTTTTGGGTGAGAAAACTCACCAATTTATAGACCTAGGGTCTCTCTATTTAAATGCACATGTGAGGGTGCCACTGGAGTTGCATGTCCTATTTTGAAAAATAGATTATTCCCTAATTTAGAGTCTCCTTGCATGAAGCCTCCAAAAATCAAAGACATGCATGACTGAAGTCTTTCTCCTTGATTTGAAGTCATTCCTCATAATTGCATGGCCTGTAGCTATAGTTAACTGGCGGACTTATTGAGGTTTGAATTTTTTTGCCAGTCAAACCTTCTATTCGCCTCACCCTGGGATGAATACAGATAATCATCCCTGGGTGGGATGAATGCCAGTTTGTATTCGTCCCAGGGTGGGACGATTAGAGAGCAAGGTATGAAAAAGGTGCCAAATTGACCTTTGACCTTCCAAAATACCTTTGGGAGTGGTTAGGACCATTGTTTAATCTCTGGGGGCTGCCTTGGGGGCTGTGTGTGTCAATGCAATCAGTTCTTGTTGTCACATAATCATATTGGTGTTGTTTTTGTGTCTACACTAAGGGTAATCTAGGTCAATATGGAGTCGGTGGTATCATCAAGGATGTGGAGGAGTGAATTTTATTGGCTTTTGCTGAAAAAATTGGAACCCAAACTACCCATGCAACTGAGGCTAGAGTTATTTTCAAGGATTTTTATAGTTAAAATATTTTGTCTTTAGAAAAGTCATAATCGAATATGGCTCACTCAATATCATTAATATAATTAGAGGGATGCAAACTTCAACTTGGACAATCTCAAACCTATTGGAGGAAGTGCATAAATTGGCCTAAACACTTGAAATTGTCTAGTAACAACATGTGTTTAGGGAGGGTAACAATTTGGCCAATTTCTTGGCTAAACTGACACATGTCAAAATGACATCACTATTTGGAACAAGAAGTTACTAAAAGCTCTAATCCAACTAGCTAATGATGTCAGAAGAAGGTAATTTGCTTGTTTATTTTGTGGTTAGATTTTGGCTCTTTTCAAGGGGGATTTTGCGGTAAGTTTTAAATTTTAGGGACCATATTTTTTTAATTCAAACAAGAGAAAATCTTGGCCCTGATGGGGTGGGAAGAGTGGGAACCGAAGGATGAAGAGTTGTGGAAGGAAGCTGGACCCAACAAAACCAAGAACTAAATTTTTGTTCTTGATGGTTTTTTGGGAATGCTTTTTGTCCTATTCATTTTTTTTTGTTAGTCTAGTTAGCTCAGCCAAGGGCATTTGTTGTACCTTGCATGTGATTGAGCTGCCTTAGGCTATCTTAAAATTTTAAGAGTATGTATGGAATTATTTTGGTAGCATTATTTGGGTTCGGTCCTATTGGATATTTGTATCCTGGTTTCTCTTTTGATGGCCTATGGCCCTCCCTTAATATCTCAAGTTCTTTTGGGTCCATTTTGTAAAAGGTTTGGGGTTCCTTTCAAAACTCCTTCTAAAAAATAAAAAAAATCATGAATAGTATATCGTTGGACCATTATCTAGGCTTCCCAAGTTCAAATCATGGGGAGGGAGGCCCTCATTGTGCCCTAGGGAGTGTGGCCTCAATTGTGTCACCATTGTACTTAACCTTCCTTCAACATTAAAAAAAAAAAAATGAAAATAATATTTAGTTTATCTTTCCAAAGATTAAATGCTTTGGTTTTTGTTTTATTTGAGTGATGTTGGTTACTTGTACACTAAAAATTGTACTTATAACTATTTTCTTTTATTTGTATAAATTTAATATTACAAGTACAATCATCATTATTTGAAATTTGTTAAAGTAACACAAATTATAATGTATTGAGGCATAGTAATAGAGGTTTGCTTCCTCATAATATTATATGTTTTATTAATAAAAAAAGAAGTAAAAGTAAAATAAATAATAAAAAATTAAACCTTAAAATATCCATAATAATTTATTGTAAATCTGGGATAATGTTAATGAAACTCCTAGTTTTTGTAGTATTACTAGTAGTCTTCTTATAACATGGTAATATTGATTTAAACTTCATGGAATCACTAGTTGAGGGATGGCTCGAAACAAAAGTATTATTAATAAATTTTGAAATTAGATTTGAAAGGACGATTTTTATTAATAATAAGTTATATATGTGGCTTCTATTGAGGCCATTGCCATAAAAATACTAAAATATTACATTTGCTAATTTACCATCAAATTTGTTAAACCATATCAAACATGCGTACCAAAAATATTTTTCATTTAATTTTCTATCATATATATTCTTCAAATCTTCATGTATCTCACATTGATATGTTTGCACAATGATCTCCTTAACATTATTTTCATTAAGAGATAAGATCTCACTTCACCATTTGCCTTCTAAAATTAAGATTTCATAAAGATGAAGACCAACACCATGATTGGCTAAATTATTTGTTATCATATTTGTAATTGTAATCCATATAAGAAGTATCCTAGCCTCTGCATAGTTCATCATTTTTTTCAAATAACATGAAATTTATATATTTTTTTATCATTCATATCTCATGTTATTGGATTGAAACAAACTTAAAATTGTTTTGCATTACTTTAAAATACCATTATCATTTAAGTAATTAGGCATATTTATTAAGTTTTAAAAAATATTTAAAAATAAAAATTTAGATGTATAAATTTAATATTTTTTCTTTTTTAACAAACCTACTTAGGTAATTAAAATAAATTCCAAAGCCCACAAGAACATAATTTAATAGTTTAAAAATATGCATTAATAGTTATATAATGTTTTTGGTAGTTACAATGTATTTTATATAAAAATATTATTCAATGTAATCTATTATATTTAATAATATATATATTCAAATTTTGTCATTGGAAAGTTACTTATAAATAATGAAAATATAACATATTGAAATTATTATCAATTTATATATACATAAGATAAAATATTTAAACACATGATCATATTGAAATTATTATTAAATTTATATATACCTCTCTCAAAATCGTATGTTTTTAATTTAACATATATTTTTTTAATACATAAGAGAATAAGTAACAAGACAAAACTAATGGTATTAGTGGATGCTACCACTATAAACCCTAACCACTATTTGAACACTAGATATTCTTAAAGCAAGAACAAAGCCCTAACCAATGTGTCGTCCTTGTCAATCTAACTCAACACTTTTCTAGCAAAGATGTTTTGGTTCAATGGTTGGGTGTATGGATGATGTAGCTTACACTAGAATTCAAATCCTTGAAGCACGAAATAAGCTATATAATTCAATTTAACTAAGTTAATGTAAAGGGACAAAAACAACCCTTTCAATACTCCATTGTTTAATTACTTTATATTAATATTAATTATAATAATATTATATAATTCTAACCGACTAATATCCATTGGATGATTCAAAACCAAGGTTGAGCATTACCATACCAACCATGACCCCTAGTAAAGCCAAGAGATAAACTTATCTAATAGGTCACGATCCCTCATACTCAATTGAAGATAAACACAAGGTCACGAGAGCTAAAATTATTCAATAGGTCATGAACCCTTATACTCAATAGAAGATAAACAGGTCACAATACCTCATACTCAATTGAAGATAAACACAAGGTCACGAGAGCTAAAATTATTCAATAGGTCATGATCCCTCATACTCAATAGAATATAAACACAACCACACATAGGTAGTGGTTCGGTCCTATCCCATTGTATGACTCAAAACTAGAGATGATCATTCCTATCCTAGTCATGACCCCTAGTAACGTCCAGAGCTAAACTTATGCAATAGGGTATGACCCTTTGTATTCAATAGAATAAAAACACACAACCACATATAGATAAACACACAACCACACACAAGCCATGGTCCTATCGCATTGTATGATTCAAAACCAAGGCTGAGCATTCCCAAAACATAACCATGATCTAGAAAATTCAAGAGCTAAACTTATTCAATAGGTCATGACCCCCCTTAGAAGATAAACACACGGCCCATAGTGGTAAACTTATTCAATAGATCATGATTCCGTGTACTCAATAGAAGATAAACACAACCACACATGCAGTGGTCCTATCCCATTGTATGATTCAAAAGCAGGGCTGAGCATTCCCATCCCAGCCATGATCCCTAGTAAAGTCGAGAGCTAAAATTATTCAATAGGCCATGACCCTTTCGTATTCAATAGAAGACAAACACACAACCACAAATAGATCAACACACAGCCACACACAGGTTGTGGTCCTATCCCATTGTATGATTCAAAACCAAGGCTGAACATTCCGATCCCAACCATGACCCCTAGTAATGTGGGGAATCCCATTGTATGATTCAAAACCAAGGCTGAACATTCCCATCCCAACCATGACCCCTAGTAATGTGGGGAGCTAAACTTATTCAATAGGTTATGACCCTCTTATTCCTTCTAAAATTAAAATTTCATAAAGATGAAAACCAACACCATGATTGGCTAAATTACTTGTTATCATATTTGTAATTGTAATCCATATAAGAAGTATCCTAGCCTCTGCATAGTTCATCATTTTTTTCAAATAACATGAAATTTATTTTATTTTGTATCATTCATATCCCATGTTATTGGATTGAAACAAACTTAAAATTGTTTTGCATTACTTTAAAATACCATTATCATTTAAGTAATTAGGCATATTTATTAAGTTTTAAAAAATATTTAAAAATAAAAAATTAGATGTATAAATTTAATATTTTTTCTTTTTTAACAAACTTACTTAGGTGATTAAAATAAATTCCAAAGCCCACAAGAACATAATTTAATAGTTTAAAAATATGCATTAATAATTATATAATATTTTTAGTAGTTACAATGTATTTTATATAAAAATATTATTCAATGTAATCTATTATATTTAATAATATATATATTCAAATTTTGTCATTGGAAAGTTACTTATAATATATAAAAATAATGAAAATATAACATATTGAAATTATTATCAATTTATATATACATAAGATAAAATATTTAAACACATGGTCATATTGAAATTATTATTAAATTTATATATACCTCTCTCAAAATCGTATGTTTTTAATTTAACATATATTTTTTTTAATACATAAGAGAATAAGTAACAAGACAAAACTAATGGTATTAGTGGATGCTACCACTATAAACCCTAACCATTATTTGAACACTAGATCTTCTTAAAGCAAGAACAAAGCCCTAACCAATGTGTTGTCCTTGTATATATAACTCAACACTTTTCTAGCAAAGATGTTTTGGTTCAATGGTTGGGTGTATGGATGATGTAGCTTACACCATATTTCAAATCCTTGAAGCACGAAATAAGCTATATAATTCAATTTAACTAAGTTAATGTAAAGGGACAAAAACAACCCTTTCAATAATCCATTGTTTAATTACTTTATATAAATATTAATTATAATAATATTATATAATTCTAACCGACTAATGTCCATTGGATGATTCAAAATCAAGGTTGAGCATTCCCATACCAACCATGACTCCTAGTAGATCCGAGAGCTAAACTTATCCAATAGGTCACGATCCCTCATACTCAATTGAAGATAAACACAAGGTCATGAGAGCTAAAATTATTCAATAGGTCATGAACCCTCATACTCAATAGAAGATAAATAGGTCACGATACCTCATACTCAATTGAAGATAAACACAGGTCACAAGAGCTAAAATTATTCAATAGGTCATGATCCCTCATACTTAATAGAATATAAACACAACCACACATAGGTAGTGGTCCAGTCCTATCCCATTGTATGATTCAAAACTAGAGATGACCATTCCTATCCTAGTCATGACCCCTAGTAAGGTCTAGAGCTAAAATTATACAATAGGGAATGACCCTTCGTATTCAATAGAAATAAAAACACACAACCACACACAAGCCATGGTCCTATCATATTGTATGATTCAAAACCAAGGATGAGAATTCCCAACACATAACAATGACCTAGAAAATCTGAGAGCTAAACTTATTCAATAGGTCATGACCTCATCATACTTAAAATAAGATAAACACACAACCCAGAGAGGTAAACTTATTCAATATATCATGATTTCGTGTACTCAATAGAAGATAAACACAACCACACATGCGGTGGTCTTATCCCATTGTATGATTCAAAAGCAGGGTTGAGCATTCCCATCCCAGCCATGACCCCTAGTAAAGTCGATAGCTAAACTTATTCAATAGACCATGACCCTTTCGTATTGAATAGAAGACAAACACACAACCACACATAGATCAACACACAACCACACACAGGTCGTGGTCCTATCCCATTGTATGATTCAAAACCAAGGCTGAACATTCCCATCCCAACCATGACTCCTAGTAAGGTGGGGAGCTAAACTTATTCAATAGGTTATGACCCTTTTATTCCTTCTAAAATTAAAATTTCATAAAGATGAAGACCAACACCATGATTGGCTAAATTACTTGTTATCATATTTGTAATTATAATCCATATAAGAAGTATCCTAGCCTCTGCATAGTTCATCATTTTTTTCAAATAACATGAATTTTATATTTTTTTTTTATCATTAATATCCCATGTTATTGGATTGAAACAAACTTAAAATTGTTTTGCATTACTTTAAAATACCATTATCATTTAAGTAATTAGGCATATTTATTAAGTTTTAAAAAATATTTAAAAATAAAAATTTAGATGTATAAATTTAATATTTTTTCTTTTTTAACAAACTTACTTAGGTAAGTAAAATAAATTCCAAAGCCCACAAGAACATAATTTAATAGTTTAAAAATATGCATTAATAATTATATAATATTGTTGGTAGTTACAATGTATTTTATATAAAAATATTATTCAATGTAATCTATTATATTTAATAATATATATATTCAAATTTTGTCATTGGAAAGTTACTTATAATATATAAAAATAATGAAAATATAACATATTGAAATTATTATCAATTTATATATACATAAGATAAAATATTTAAACACATGATCATATTGAAATTATTATTAAATTTATAAATACCTCTCTCAAAATCGTATGTTTTTAATTTAACATATATATTTTTAATACATAAGAGAATAAGTAACAAGACAAAACTAATGGTATTAGTGGATGCTACCACTATAAACCCTAACCATTATTTGAACACTAGATCTTCTTAAAGCAAGAACAAAGCCCTAACCAATGTGTTGTCCTTGTCAATCTAACTCAACACTTTTCTAGCAAATATTTTTTGGTTCAATTTTTGGGTGTATGGATGATGTAGCTTACACCAGATTTCAAATCCTTGAAGCACGAAATAAGCTATATAATTCAATTTAACTAAGTTAATGTAAAGGGACAAAAACAACCCTTTCAATACTCCATTGTTTAATTACTTTATATTAATATTAATTATAATAATATTATATAATTCTAACCGACTAATGTCCATTGGATGATTCAAAACCAGGGTTGAACATTCCCATACCAACCATGACCCCTAGTAAAGCCAAGAGCTAAACTTATCCAATAGGTCATGATTCCTCATACTCAATTGAAGATAAAAACAAGGTCACGAGAGCTAAAATTATTCAATAGGTCATGAACCCTCATACTCAATAGAAGATAAACAAGTCAAGATACCTCATACTCAATTGAAGATAAACACAAGGTCACGAGAGCTAAAATTATTCAATAGGTCATGATCCCTCATACTCAATAGAAGATAAACACAACCACACATAGGCCATTGTATGATTCAAAACTAGGGATGAACATTCCTATCCTAGTCATGACCCCTAGTAACGTCCAGAGCTAAACTTATGCAATAGGGCATGACCTTCGTATTCAATAGAATAAAAACATACAACCACTTAAATTGGTTTTGACCACAACACATTAGTCCTTAATTATTTTCAATAGATGGTTCCTTTCAAACCACTTTGTAGATTTGAATCAATGTGGCTTCAGTATCTAAACATTATAAATCAAATATTTGATTGGTGGAAAGAGAAACTCATAGTCCCCTGGTTATCTATGCTAGCTAGGAAAATCATATCCTGGTTATGGTTGAAGGAAGGGGACTGTAATATAAAATATTTCCATACATCAACACTCACGTATAGGAGTACTAACATAATTAGGGAACTTTCAAGAAGTGCGGGATCAAAAATCACTGACATCAAAGAAATAAGGTCTAAAGGCATTTCCAAATTTTTAAATACTTTGGGTCCAAACACACCATGTCCCATCCAATCTAGAAATGCTCTCCTATAGATTATTCCTCATATTGTGTCTCAGTATCTAAATTCATGCATCCTAAAAAAAATTTCCAATGATGAAATCAAAGAGGCCATGTTTTCCATGAACCCCGATAAAGCTCCAGGACCCAATGGTTTTCCTCCCCATTTTTTCCAATATTTTTGGGATATTGTTGGTCAAGATGTCATGAAAGTTGTGCAAGAATTCCAACAAACTAAGTTGTTACCAAAGGATGTCAATTCCACCTTTTTGACACTCATCCCAAAATATTAAGTATGGAAATCCACCTCTGATTATAGACCTATTAGCCTCTTCAATATAATTTATAAGCTCATCACCAAGGTCATGGTTAATAGGCTTAGGATATTATTCCACCCATAATTGACCACCATAGGACAACTCAATTAAAGGTAAATTCATAATATATGGTGTAATAACTATTCATGAGCTTATGCATTCAATAGCTAAAATTAAAGCACCTAGCCTATTCTTGAAGATTGATATGAACAAATCATTCGATGGAATTTTCTAGGATTTTCTCTTTGTAGTTTTAGCCAAATTTGAGTTTCATGAGGAATGAATATCTCTAATCAAAAAATGCATCTCCTTTACATGGTTCTCTATTATTGTCAATGGTTCAACTACTAGGTATTTCAAAAGCTTTAGTGTTAGACAAGGTGACCCTTTATCCCCTTTACTCTTCATCATCATGGTTGAAACCCTTGGTAGATCTCTTAATGAAGCCTATTCTTTGGGCCTTATTTTAGGCATTAAACGCTCCTCTATTTATAGGCTAGTAACTCTATAAATTCATGGATGATACAATTATTGCCACTTTATCCTCAATTCTTGAATCCAAAATAATAAAAAGTACACTTAATTTCTATGAAGAGGCTGCAAGATAGAAAGTCAATTTTGAGAAAAGTAGAAGTTTCTTTAAGAACACCCCAATTAATAGGAAAATCAAAATTGCAATTATCCTTGGTTGTACCATATCTGGCTTACCATCCACATACCTTGGCCTCCCTATTTTCCATGGGAATTCTTCTATCAACATGTGGAATATGGTCATTGAGTGTGTTACCAATAAATTGATAGGATGGAAAAAATCAATGTTGAGTGAAGCAGTCAAATCCACATTGGTTTAGGCTTGTTTGTAGAGCATAACTATGTTTTTCATGTCAATTTTCAAGTTTCCATATTCCATAGGATAAAACGTTGAAAAAATTTAATTTTTTTTTTTTGGTTTGGAAATGAAAACCATAACAGGTTTCTATTGGTAGTATGGGACAGAGTTTGTTCAAAAAATAACCATGGTGGATTAGGCTTTGGGAAATTCCACAATATGAACTTGGCTCTCATGGAAAAACAAGCTTGGAGAATTTTCAATGATAAGAAAGCTACTTGGATAGACATAGTTAAAGGAAAGTACATCCAATGATCCTCTTTTATTGATAAGCAACCCCTTCCCATTGGGCTCTACTTCTAGAATTCAATCATCTAAACTATGGACATAATTAAAAAAGGTCTGAAATGACATCTATGGTGTGGTGGAGTAATTTGGTTTTGGTAAGATGCTTGGTTGAGGTATCAACCCCTTATCAATGAACCAAGCCTCACTATTATCAAGCCTATTACTGATCATATTTTTGATAGCAAAATTATCAATTTTACTATCCAAATCTTCAATTGTCAACAGTGGAAACTCCTTCCTAACAACAGTCCTAGTAATGATATTAATGTAGTAGCCAAAACTATTCAAAACCTCTTAAGAACCTATGTTATCCCAAACAATAAAATATTATATTCCTCCATATAGAAACTATTTGAGAAAGGTATTTTCAATGTCAAACATGCATATTATTCCTAAGATCTGCTTGTTGCATCCTAGGTATTAGATAAATTTATTTGTACAAAACACTTGATACCTAAAATTATCTTTTTCATGGTTTGCTTTCCAAACTAGAATACTAACCATTGAAAACCTAATAACCAAAATGTCGTACATTCATAATCGATGTTCTCTATGCAGATCAAACTGGGAATCAACCGTCCATATTTTTCTAGAATACCCCATCTCACTATCAATATTGAATTCCCTATTTGAGCTTGTCAATATTTCCTAGGCCCATCCATCATCACTTAATCTCTTATTCTAGCAATGGCCCAAGCCCTTTATCAATATTTAACTTAGTTTTATTTGGACCTCTTGCTTACACCAATACCTATGGTAAATTTAGCTAGAGTAAATCAACAAGATTGTCAGTAGGATTGCTAAATACCCTCGCTCTATATTCCTAAAAATTACCACCTTTGCTCCTAAATTCCCAATTCATCTCATCCAATGATGCTCCCAAACCTAGTTTTGAGTTCCATTTGTTTATCCACTTCAAACTAACTAACCTTTTAGTTGGTATAACTAATTCTATTGTTGACAAGTCTAGAATCACATGGAATTATCTCCTTGTAGAGTGGATCAAGTTTAATTTTTATGGGATGGCTAAAGGAAATCCTAGAGTAGTGGGTGGAAGAGGTATAGTTAGACACAACCATGGGATAATTCTATTTGCCCTTGCTGAATACATTGTCCTTGAAATGAATAATATAGCTAAAGCAAGAGCCCTATATTAAGGGTTGCTTATACTAGATAATTTTAATACTGAAAATATCATTGCTGAAAGAGACTCGTTATTCATCATCAATTGCCTCAAAGCCACCCAATCTCCTTCATGAAATCTGTGAAACATTATTGGTGAGTCCTACTTCTAGAATTCAATAATCCAAACTAGGGACATCATAAAAAAATGTCTGAAATGGCATCTTGGGTGTGGTGGAGTAATTTTAATTTGGGAAGATGCTTGATTGAGGGATCAACCCCTTATAAATGAACCAAGACTCTCTATTATCAAGCCTATTTTTGATCATATTTTTGGCAATAAAATTATTAATTTTACTACCCAAATCTCCAATTGGCGATAGTGGAAACTCCTTCCTACCAAAAGTCCTAGTAATGATATTAATGTAGTAGCCAAAACTATTCAAAACCTCTTAAGAACATGTGTTATCCCAAATAATCAGAGATTGGATTCCCCCATATGGAAACTATTTGAGAAAGGTATTTTCACTATCAAATATACATATTATTCCCAATATCCACTTGTTGCATCCTGGGTATTAGCTAAATTTATTTTTCTAAAACCTTTGATACCTAAAATTAGATTTTTTCATGGCCTGCTTCCTAAAATAGAATCCTAACCATTGAAAATCTAATAACCATAAGGTTGTACGTTCATAATTGATGTTCTCTATGCAAATAAAATTGGTAATCAACCATCCACCTTCTCCTAGAATGCCCCATCTCACTATGAATCCTGAATTTCCAATTTGAGCTTGTCAATATTTCCTAGACCCATACATCATCACTTACTCTCTTATTATAGCAATGGCCTAATCCCTTTACCAATCTCCAAACTAATTTTATTTGGACCTCTTTCTTGCACCACTACCTATGATAAATTTGGTTAGAATGAATCAAAAATATTTTCAATAGGATTGATAAAGACCCTCACTCTATCTTCCTATGAATTACCACCTTTTCTACTAAGAATGCCCAATTCATCTCATCCATTGATGCTCCAAACTAGGGACATCATAAAAAAAGGTCTGAAATGGCATCTTGGGGGTGGTGGAGTAATTTTATTTTGGGAAGATGCTTGGTTGAGGGATCAACCCCTTATAAATGAACCAAGCCTCTCTATTCTCAAGCCTATTACTAATCATATTTTTGGCAGTAAAATTATTAATTTTACTACCCAAATCTCCAATTGGAAATAGTGGAAACTCCTTCCCCTACCTAAAAAGATCACATTACAATTTGGGGAAGACACTTGGGAGCAAGTAGTGGACTATGAGAACATTCCTTTTCGTTGTAGAATTTGCCATGAATATGGTCATTTGGCCAGTGCTTGCCCAAATAAAATTCCTGATCAAAAGAAAGAAGATATAAACTTAGCAGGTTTCCAAATACCTAAGAAGAAGAACACTAAAAAAAAACCAGTAATGAAGGATCAATCAAAGTCATTTGCTAATATGTTTGAAATCCTTTCCACAAATGATGTCCCAAGTGAGGAAGAGGAAATAATGGAAACTGAAATCTTAGAAACACAGTTTAAATATGAAGGAAAGAACTCAGAGACAAACCAACAAATCAAAGGTTTTCAACAAAAAAAAAGGAGAAAATTTACACAAGAAAAACAATATTTCAAATGTCAAAACTTCAAATAATGCAAGTCCCAATATAGACTCCATTGAACCATCTAGTAAAATTTTGGCTGTGTATGAGCATTCTTCAAGGTTAGAATCCATCTCAGATTCAATTGGAATAAGTCAAGAAATAGGGAAAAGAAAATTGAAGATGGATTCTAATCAAAAAGTAGGTCGCAAGACCAATCAATATCATATGGTAAAAGAAGGTGAAAAGCTTATAGAGGAAGGTAATATTAATGTCCTTCCCCACATTTTTAGCCCTGGTATTAATGAAGATCATCACTTGGAATATTAGAGGACTCAAAGGGAGTCTTTCAAAATAAAATGAAATTAGAAGAATGATTCAGATAAATCATCCACATCTTGTTTTCCTTCAAGAAAAAAAAATGTCAATGGAGGATATGGACTTAATTGCCAGTAAATTTTGGCCAGCTGGAAAAGTGGTTTCCCTCAGTTCCCAAAGGACTTCGGGCGGCATTGTTTGTCTTTGGGACCCAAAAGATGTAGTTATTCACCATATGGTTTCCAGTTGGGGTTTGTTTGCTATAGCTATTCAAAATAGACATTCCAACCAGATTATGCTTTGCATTACTGTTTATGCCCCAACTTCTTTGGAGGAAAAAAGAAGACAGTGGAAGGATATTACTCATATTATCTCTCATTTTCCTAAAGCTTGGATCTTGATCGGAGGAGATTTAAATACCATCCTCTCTCTAGATGAGAAAATGGGGGGAAATATAAATTTGGACAAAAGTACTGACCTCATGAGCGAATATATTGCAAACCTCCATCTTGTGGATATCCAACCAGATAATGGCCTTATGACTTGGTCTAACAAAGGCAAGGCTTAGCTTGTATAATGGAGATATTGGATAGGTTTTTGCTCTCTAAAAATTTCTTAATCCATGGTCACATTCCTAAAGTGAAGACTCTTAATAATGCTAGTTCGGATCATTGGCCAATCATGGTGGAAATGTGGAAAACCAATGTGAGTTTCTCTCCTTTTCGTTTTCAATTAATGTGGCTTAGAGACATTTCCTTCAGACCTCATGTGCAACAATGGTGGAAGGAAGGTAAACCTAGGCATGGGACTAAGATGTTCTATTTTGCCAAAAGACTACAATACATTAAATCCAAAATCAAGACTTGGAACTGGAAAGAGTTTGGGGATGTTCATAAAAAAAACATGAAGTTATTGCTCATCTTGAAAATTTGAATAAGAAAATCCGTTTAGATGGCCTCACAGAGAAGAGAAGTGCAGATGTAATTAAACTCACAACTCAGTTAGAGGAATGGGAAAAAAGAGAAGAAATCTTATGGAAGCAAAAATCTAGAATTCAATGGCTCAAAGAAGGAGATCGAAACACAAATTTCTTCCACAAATATCTTCTAGCTCGAAGATCTCACAACTTTATTTCTTCCTTAAAATTAGATTTTGGAGATGTTGTTTATACTTGGGATGGCATGAACTCTATTGTTGTTGATTACTTTTCCAATATTTTTGCTACTACTCCTCTTGACTCAGCTTCTCAACAAAATGTTCTTCAAGCAATCCCTTCTCTTATCACTTCTGAGGAGAACTCTATTTTGACTGCTCCTGTTACTATCAATGATCTTCAACAAGTAGTTTTTAAAATGCAAAAATGGAAAACCCCAGGTCCTGATGGTTTTCCTATTGAGTTCTACCAAGAGTTCTGGGATATCCTTCATGTTGATTTATTAGAGGTGGTGGAAGAAGCCAGGAAATCCAAAGAAATTTTGAAGGTTATCAATAAAACTTATATTAATCTTGTTCCAAAAGCTCAAGAGGTTGATCATATCTCAACTTTTAGACCTATTGCTTTATGTAATGTTCTTCTCAAAATTATTACTAAAATCATGGCAGAAAGGTTGAAGCCTCTTTTACATAAGATTATTTCCCTAGATCAAGGGGGATATGTGGAAGGACGTCAAATAGTAGATGAGATAGTTATTGCTCAGGAAGCCATCCATTCCATGGATATGTAAAATTCTCCTTCTATGTTCATCCGGTTAGACTTATCCAAAGCTTATGACAGAGTGGATTGGCACTTCCTTATCAAAGTTTTGAGGCAATTTGGTTTCTCTAATGATTGGATGGATTGGATTATGGGATGTATCTCTTTAGTTTCCTACTTAGTTCTTATCAATGGCAGGCCTTCTCAGTCTTTCCCAGCTTCCAGAGGTATCAGGCAAGGTGACCCGCTATCCCCTTATTTAGTCATCATTCTTGCTGAATGCTTGGGTAGGACTATAACCAAAAAGAGGGAAAACAAAACTCTTGAGGGAGTTACCATTGCTCATGGAGCTAGACGTATCTCTCATATTCAATTTTTGGATGACTCTACCATTTTAGGTAAAGCTACAGTTAAGGAAGCTTCTAATTTTAAGCAAATCATTAACTGTTTTTCTAAGGCTATCGGGCAGTTGATCAATGAAGACAAATCTAAAGTTATTTTCTTTCACTGCTCTGGTAGACAAGAAGCCATGGTCTTGGATAAATTAAGATATAAGAAGACCTCTCTTCCAATCACTTATTTAGGTATTCCCATAAATATTCAAAGGTAGAAAAATAAATATTGGAATTGGTTGTTGGACAAAGTCAAGAAGAAAATTGGAAAGTGGACCAACAAGTGGCTTTCTTGTGGGGGTAGAATCACCTTGGTAAAATCAGTCCTTCAAGCTATTCATATTTATGTTTCTTCTATTTTGAATATCCTAAAGGCTGTTCTTCGAGAATTGGATCAAATTAGTCATCGTTTCCTTTGGAGTGGTACTAAGGAGAAAATAAAATGGGCCTTGGTGAAATGGGATACTTTATGTCTTCCTAAGAGTGAAGGGGGGTTAGGATTCCGGTCTTCAATTAATAACAACAAAGCTTTAGCTTCTAAATTATATTGGAGGATGTTGCATAACCCCAATGCTCTTTGGGACAATAATATCCATGCTAAATATGCTGAGAACAAAAGTCCTGAAGACCTTGTTCGCTATCAACTTCCTACCAAAGGTTCTCCCATTTTAGCAGTTCTTATGATTGGTGAGGATTTGATAAAGAAAAAATTATTTTGGATCATTCATAATGGTCAACATGCAAATTTTTTGACAGATTCTTGGGATGGTCACAAGCCTTTGATAACTCAGTTTCTCGATTGGAGGCCTTGGATGGAGGAGCTTCACCAAGCTAATTGGATAAAGGTGGCTAATTACTGTCGATACCATACTAGTAATTCAAAGGTTGGTAGATATTGGATCCCTATTGAGGACTGGCCTATTCAAATACCAGAAAGGTAAAGACAAGATATCCAAGGCATCCTTCATATGAGATCCCTCTCTTGGTCCCATGAAAAAGATTGTTTTGGATGGAACGACACTACTAAGGGTGAGTATTCAGTTGCTCAAGGTTATTTGACCTTATCCATAATAATCCCAACCATTCTTTTGAAATATTTTCTCAATTGTGGGCTCAAAAGCTCTGGCCTAAGGTGAGGTTCTTTAATTGGCTTTTATTGCATCGTAGGGTGCTTACTGGTGAGCAACTTATGAAGCGTGGTTTTCATGGCCCTTTTAGATGTGAAATGTGTGAAGAGAATGTAGAAAATATCAACCATATTTTTATTGAGTGTAATTTAGCCTCTGAGCTATGGAGGAGAATGGCAAATTTACTTGGCTTATAGTGGTCCAATTTTTTCACTTTTGAACATATTTTGAGGGATTGGCCTAATCAAGAGGGTGTTGATCATTTTATTAGGCAGTTAGTTTGGATGGGTTCTACCATTCTTCTTTGGAATATTTGGAATGAAAGGAACAACCAAATTTTTAATCAATATAGGAAGGATATTCACTATATTTGGCAAAAGACCATAGCCAACTTAGTTGAATCAGTCCATCATCTCCTTAATCACCCCCAAAACTCCCACCAAAGATGGGATCAAGTGATGCAAATATTGAAGATTAAAACTTCTAAGGGCAACCAACTTAAAGGGAATGTGAGTATTAGTAAGATGGATAGGACTAGAAATTGGCAACCTCCTCCTAAGGATTTTGGAAAAGTCAATACTGATGGAGCCTCTAGAGGGAACCCTAGAAAATCCAGTGTGGGAGGAATTGGTAGACTTTCAGATGGCTCCTTGGTTTTTACTTTTGCTGAGAATTTGGGTATTATTTCCAATAACCTTGCTGAGGGGTATGGTATCCTTAGAGGCCTTTAGGAGGCTACTAAGGTTGGATGGGAAAAGGTGTTAGTTGAGTCTGACTCTCAACTTATGATTAATCTCTTGAAGACTCCTACGAATCATAAGGTGGATTGGAGAATAAAAAGAATTATTGAGAAAATTTAGTTAATCCAGATTGGATTTTTGAAAGTTGATTACAATAATGTGGTCAGAGATCAAAACAAGAGTGCTGATGCTTTAGCTAATTGGGCTTTGGACAAAGGTGATCTTACTTGTGATGGCCACCCTCCTGTATGGTGGGCTTCTAAAATTAGGGAAGCTCTTCATTCTATCATTTCTTTGGATGGCTCCAGTTTTGAAGGTACCTAGTTTCTTCTTGTTTTTTTTTGTTTCTCTTTGGTTCATTCAATTTTTTTAGTTCCCTAGCTCTTTCTATTCTTTATTTTGTTTCCTCTATTGTTTCTTGCATTAATAGTCTTCTGGTCTAGATAGGTCATTGTTTTGTTCATTTTTTTTTTCTTTTGTCTTCTTTGTTTTTTTGTTTAGTTTTTTAAGGTGGGTGGGTTCTTTTGTTTTTGTGTTCTTTGTGTTGTTTTTTGTTGTTCTTGTGTTTTTGTTGTTTTGTTTTTTTTTTATGTTTATTGTTATTGTTCTTGTGTTTTTTTCGTTCTTGTTCTTGGGTTTCTCTTTGTTTGTGTTATTTCATTTTTTTATGTGTGAGTGTTTTCTATGTTTTTTGTTTTTTTTTATTATCTGTTGTTGGTTGTTTTTATTTTTATTTTATTTATTTTATTTTTTAGGTTTTGGTTGTGTTTATTTTTCATATTTTTTTGGGTTATGTCTTTGTAGTGTTCTATTGTTTTTGTCTTGTTTGTGTTTTGTTATGTGGTTCTTGTGTTTTTCTATGTGGTTTGTGTTGTGGTTTCTTTTATCTTATTGTGCGTGTTTGGTTGTGCTTTTGGTTTTGACACACTCAAGGAGTTTGTTTTTTATTTTATTTCATTATTTTTGTTGTTATTTTCTTTTTTTAAATTTGGTTTTGTGTGTTTGTTTTCTCCTTGAGTATGTCAAAGGTGGTAGGACAAGTCCGAGTCCTATGCATTTTTGGTGGAATGGATACCCCTGCATCCTTGGGTCTTACCCGAAAGTGGCATCCCTTTTGGGATGTTTTCCACAAATTAAAAAATAAAAAAATAAAAAATAAAAAAAAAGATAGTGGAAACTCCTTCCTACCAAAAGTCCTAGTAATGATATTAATGTAGTAGCCAAAACTATTAAAAACCTCTTAAGAACATATGTTATCCCAAATAATTAGAGATTGGATTCCCCCATATGGAAACTATTAGAGAAAGGTATTTTCACTGTCAAATATACATATTATTCCCAATATCCACTTGTTGCATCCTGGGTATTAGCTAAATTTATTTGTCTAAAACCCTTGATACCTAAAATTAATTTTTTTCATGGCTTTCTTCCTAAAATAGAATCCTAACCATTGAAAATCTAATAACCATAAGGTTGTACATTCATAATTGATGTTCTCTATGCAAATAAAATTGGTAATCAACCATCCACCTTCTCCTAGAATGCCCCATCTCACTATGAATCCTGAATTTCCAATTTGAGCTTGTTAATATTTCCTAGACCCATACATCATCACTTACTCTCTTATTATAGCAATGGCCTAATCCCTTTACCAATATCCAAATAAATTTTATTTGGACCTCTTTCTTGCACCACTACCTATGGTAAATTTGGTTAGAATGAATCAAAAATATTTTCAATAGGATTGATAAAAACCCTCACTCTATCTTCCTATGAATTACCACCTTTTCTACTAAGAATGCCCAATTCATCTCATCCATTGATGCTCCAAACTAGGGACATCATAAAAAAAGGTCTAAAATGGCATCTTGGGGGTGGTGGAGTAATTTTATTTTGGGAAGATGCTTGGTTGAGGGATCAACCCTTTATAAATGAACCAAGCCTCTCTATTCTCAAGCCTATTACTAATAATATTTTTGGCAGTAAAATTATTAATTTTACTATCCAAATCTCCAAGTGG
Source organism: Wollemia nobilis (assembly GCA_028583015.1). Lineage (NCBI taxonomy): Eukaryota > Viridiplantae > Streptophyta > Pinopsida > Araucariales > Araucariaceae > Wollemia > Wollemia nobilis. The sequence continues at coordinate 133,502 of JAQPPZ010016746.1, read as the reverse complement.
CAATAGTGGAAAATCCTTCCTACCAAAAGTCCTAGTAATGATATTAATGTAGTAGCCAAAACTATTAAAAACCTCTTAAGAACATGTGTTATCCCAAATAATCAGAGATTAGATTCCCCCATATGGAACTATTTGAGAAAGGTATTTTCACTATCAAATATACATATTATTCCCAATATCCACTTGTTGCATCCTGGGTATTAGCTAAATTTATTTTTCTAAAACCCTTGATACCTAAAATTAGATTTTTTCATGGCCTGCTTCCTAAAATAGAATCTTAACCATTGAAAATCTAATAACCATAAGGTTGTACGTTCATAATTGATGTTCTCTATGCAAATAAAACTGGTAATAAACCATCCACCTTCTCCTAGAATTCCCCATCTCACTATGAATCCTGAATTTCCAATTTGAGCTTGTCAATATTTCCTAGACCCATACATCATCACTTACTCTCTTATTATAGCAATGGCCTAATCCCTTTACCAATCTCTAAATCAATTTTATTTGGACCTGTTTCTTGCACCACTACCTATGGTAAATTTGGTTAGAATGAATCAAAAATATTTTCAATAGGATTGATAAAGACCCTCACTCTATCTTCCTATGAATTACCACCTTTTATACTAAGAATGCCCAATTCATCTCATCCATTGATGCTCCAAACTAGGGACATCATAAAAAAAAGGTCTGAAATGGCATCTTGGGGGTGGTGGAGTAATTTTATTTTTGGAATATGCTTGGCTGAGGGATCAACCCCTTATAAATGAACCAAGCCTCTCTATTCTCAAGCCTATTACTAATCATATTTTTTGCAGTAAAATTATTAATTTTACTACCCAAATCTCCAATTGTCGATAGTGGAAACTCCTTCCTAAAAACATTCCTAGTAATGAGATTAATGTAGTAGCCAAAACTATTAAAAACCTCTTAAGAACATGTGTTATCCCAAACAATCAGAGATTGGATTCCTCCATATGGAAAATATTTGAGAAAGTTTTCACTGTCAAATATACATATTATTCCAAATATCCACTTGTTGCATCCTAGGTATTAGCTAAATTTATTTGTCTAAAACCCTTGATACCTAAAATTAGATATTTTAATGACCTACTTCCCAAAATAGAATCCTAACCATTTAAAATATAATAACCATAAGGTTGTGCATTCATGATTGATGTTATTTATGCAAATCAAACTAGGAATCAACCATCCATCTTTTCCTAGAATGCCCCATCTCACTATCAATCATGAATTTCCTATTTGAGCTTGTCAATATTGCCTAGGCCCATACATCATCACTTACTCTCTTATTCTAGAAATGGCCTAAGCCCTTTACCAATATCCAAATCAATTTTATTTGGACATCTTTCTTACACCACTACCTATGGTAAATTTGGTTAGAATGAGTCAACAAGATTTTCAATACGATTGATAATGACCCTCACTCTATATTCCTATGAATTACCACCTTTGATACTAAGAATGCCCAATTCATCTCATCTACTGATGCTCCAAAAACTGCTCTTGAGTCCCATTATTATATCCACTTCAAACTAACTAAAATTTTAGTTGGTATAGCTAATTCTATTATTGACAAGTCTAGAATTAGGTGGACTTCTACCCTTGTAGAGTGTATCAAGTTTAATTTTTATGGGATGGATAAAGGAAATCCTAGAGTAGTGGGTGGCAGAGGTATAGTTAGAAACAACCATGGGAGAATTTTATTTACCTTTGATGAATACATTGACCTTGAAATGAATAATATGGCTGAATCAAGAGTTTTATATTAGGGGTTTCTTATACTGGATGGATTAAATACTAAAAATATCATTGTTGAAGGAGACTCATTATTCATCATCAATTGCCTCAAAGCCACCCAATATCCTTCATGAAATATGTGAAACATTATTGGTGAGTGCAGAAGACATATAAGCAAGTATTACAATGTCATTATATAGCATGTATATAGAGAAGGTAATAAGGAAGACGATTGGTTGGTCAAAATAGGTGTTAGAGAAGAGAACCTCCATGTGTAGAAAACAAAATTTCCACAACACCTCAAGATGACCAATCATGTTGATGATATTTGCTTTTTGTAAATTGGGCCTTTTGATGAACAATCCTATGATGCAAGAGATTTGGAAAAATAAAATGTTTTATTGTCCTTATGTTGAACCAAGGACCCAGATCCAATCAAGCCTTGCCCAAAATAGCCATCTTGATGTCCACTTCAATGTGCATTGGGTTTTTAAAGCCAAGATCGAGAATTTATGATGTATGTAGAAAATCCATATTTACCACCTTAATGCTTCCAATAAACATTGCATCACTATTGGTAATCATCAAATTTGAAGCTCTTCCATTGTTCGATTTCCAAAAACCCAAGCTCACATGAAGTGTCTCATTTTAAATCTCCAAGGAAAATGTATTTGTCCTATGTACATAATTCTCACCACATGCATGAGAAACACTAGCCACCATACTTCATCCACCTAGGTTTCAACTCATGATGATCAAGTCAATGCTTTCTTTCTCGATATTTTTCCCAAGCCTAGTCATGATCCTTTTGCCCAAATTATGAAGTATGAGTGTCATAATCACTTTTTTAGACCCATTTAGAATTATCATTTCGAGTTTAGGAATTTCCTGTATCTTGGGTCTAGGGGCTTTACTAAGTATATTGAGTTTATTTATAAGGAAACTCTTTTTGTGCTTATTATCATCCTCTACAATCTCCATTTTATCATTGCACCCATTATTATTTCTACTAATTATCCCTCTATAAATATGGACCTTATTGAACGTAAAATCCTCAATCTTAATATTGATGTATAAATCATCCTGAAAAACCATGGTTTCATAGCATTCTTAAATAAATTTGATGGTGTTTATTTGTAAATCACTCAATTTCATCAATTCTTGGGATAATGGCCATGTTGTTCTTAGGGGACTAAAATTTTGGGTTAGAGTGAGCCTCCTTACTAAGATGATAAAGTTGCCTAATTATAGCTACAATATTCATGAAGACAAACATTCTTTGGTGGAAGAATTGAAGCACTTCAATGATAGAGGAAATAATTTGGTTAGGGATAAAGAGGGGATCATTAGAAGTGAGCTTCTTGATCCTTGGAAAAGTGTGATAATGCTTGTAAAAAAATATTTCATAGTAGATATGGTGGATTCACCATTGAAAAGATTTCATGTTGCTTTTTGAATCATCTAAGAGATGTAAAATATGTAAATGTGTCCATATATTTTATGATATTATTAGAGATATCCATGGATGGGATTAGGAAAGGCATGATATCTTATGCTAAACATCAAATATTTCACTTGATTACGTTCAAACATATTCTATAGAAAGTGACCCTCAAATATTCTTTCACTCTCAGTACTATCATGGATGTCAAGAACATGGAGAAGGGTGTGGAAAAGATACCTACTTGTAAGGTTGTAGCTTTAGTCATCCGATGATGATGTCCCAAAACAATGATGTCAAAGAGGAAGTATCTAGATAAAGAATGTTCTAAATATTTGTTTGCTATGATAGAGTCCTCAAATAAAGACACTAATCAAGATCTAAAGGATGCTAAGCTAATGTTTGGGGCTCAGTGGGATCCTTTTGTCATTATTTTAGAGATGTTGGAAAATGTGTATTCGTCTCACTATAAAACTAGCATGGTCCTTCAACATGTGATTGTGGGTGGACAAAGCTATCAACACCATCAATAATGAATCTTCAATGGCTTTTCAAACCAATATTGAAAGTGATAATGTGATGGAAATGGTGGAGTAATTCCCCCTTTTGGGTTTGTATTTTTTGTTGATATCCGGTTGCTTGGGTTTGATCTACCTAAATTGTTCCTATATGATGGTGTTTGTTGTTTTTTCCTTTTATTTGGTCTAATTTAGCTTTTGAATAGTGGTTTTTTTCTCTTCTTTGTTTTGTAAAATGGTTTAAGGACCCTTTCAAAACCCTTTCTACCAATCAAAAATATATATTTATTAATTATAAGTGGAAACTTGTGAAAACAAATTGAAATAAATCTTATCATATATAAATTACTTATGGGATGATAATATGTATATCATATCTTTGACATAGAATAAAATAATCAAACAATATTTCTTTCCTTTATAAATATTGTCTATTGTGCTTTATCCATCTAGAATTATCTAGCATATTTATAATATTTTTTATGCATTTCACTAGTAAGAATACCATTTTGAAAGTATTTTGAGGGATACCATAGTAGTATATCTTTGTATTTTCATTCAAGAGATCCAAATTCAAAACCCACTCTGAGGGGACTAGGACTCCTCATAAAAACCTATGTTTTTAACTCAAAATTTTGGTCTCATGAGAGATACTATAGTGATATATCTTTGAGATTTTATTTAGGAGATCTAAGTTCAAACCCTAATATGAGGGGATTTGTATCCCTCATAAAATACATGTTGTTAACTCAAAATTTTAGTCTCATGAAGGATACCATAGTGGCATGTCTTTGGGTTTTTATTCAGGAGATTTGAGTTCAAACCTGGGTATGAGGGGACCAAAAGCACTCATAAAAACCTATGTTTTTAACTCAATTTTATCTCATAAAGGATACCATAGTGGTATATATTTGAATTTCAATTTAGGAGGCCCAAGTTCAAACCTAGATACAAGGGGACAAACATGTCTCATAAATACTTGTATTTTTAACTCAATATTTTTTGCCAATGAGGCCATGGTTCAATGGTTGAGACATGGTTGATGTAACTCAAACCAAGGTTCAAATAAAGGGCCAAAATAAAATATATATCTTGATGTAACCAAGATTATGTAAAAGAAAAAGGAAAACCCTTTCAGAACCCTATGTTTTTTAAAGAAAAAATAAGAATATAATTTTAATTTTTTTTTTGATGTTTACTTTCTCTATTCTAACTTACTCTCTAGAATTTATATTTGTCAGCTCTCTCTTATAATAATATTCCTTTTAATAGCTAACCAAATTAATCTTGAGGCCTTAGGGAGAGTGTCTAGTGATAAAATATTATTTCGAGAAAAACATTTGAGCGTATGAAATTTTGATTACTCTAAATTCCCAAGTCCCAAATTGACTGAATATTGAGCATCTTTTGATAGATTTCAAACCAAATCATCCTTTTGTATGAAAATCAAAAAATAAATATTTTTAAAGCATATTTTGAATTTTATGTGCAATATATTTGAGTTCATCTCCTTCAACCAAGTTACTAATATAAATCCATGATTTCGAGTTGTTTCTCATAATAATATAGTTTTTAATATTTCAAAATTACAAGCTAGGCACACTTGACCCAATAGTTTGCATTTTCAGTCAAACATAAGAAGATAAGATTTCAACATGCATCAAACCAAATGTTTTTATATTTCCTCTCAACTAACGATCTAATATGTTTTTTTTATGAATTGAAGACTATCTAATATGAAGTTCCATATGGAAAATCATTTAGGTAGGTTTTTTTCCTAAATAATTTCATTGAATCAAGAGAACTTATATACTTGAAGTAATATTTTTACCCAATTATTTTTTTGATCTCTAAATAATCTCCACCCAAGTTTTGTCCCTAAGGCCAAACTCATAAATTTTTAGTTTTGCAAGCCTTATCCTCTAATATTATTTATTTTGCAAACATTATCCCACTTACAAAGAGAAAACCTATTTTTTTCTTACATCCTTACCAAAATTATGGCTCTAGGAAGCTTTGCAACCAAAATTCAGTTTTTGCATGAAAATTCCTAGGCAAAAATTGGGGTTTCGGTGGGAAACATGGTTTCTTTGTAATAAAAATAGATAATTAGGATTTCATTGTAACTTTGGGGCAAAGAGTCCATTTTTTCACCAATTTTCATGAAAGTAATATGAAAGTAAGTGTTTCTATTGCAGTTTCTCTATTTTTTAGAAAATTATTTGTGACCTGTTGATTATGTTCTTCATCAAATACCTTTAGTGTCCTTTCTGGGTTATAAGTTATTCCAATTTTAGTATATGGGTGTCAAGTGTGGGCTAGCATAGATAAGAATATAAATAATCCAAAGGTAAATCATTAAAAATAATTTCATATTTAAAGCATTAGCCCCATATGAGATTTTACTTGATGAAATTGAGACTTTTGTATAAGAAGTAGAATCTATGATAAGACTATTAGGGTACCTAAAGAAAATAGAAAAATATAAACCTACCAAAACATGTAGTTAAACAAACATTGAATATAAAAAAGACAAACAAATGAAACAAAACAATAAATGGATACAAAAAGTTGAACATTAAATTAAATCCCAACAAATAAATTAAATGGTATGTGAGATAAAAATTCACACTTATCATGTATACTAAAATTTTAGAAAGATAAAAAAGATATACATCAATGAGCTCAACCCAAATTTTGAACACAAATAAAAGAAATATGGAGATGAAAAGATAAAATGGAAGGAAGAAATACTTATAGCTGAACTAAGATCTAGTTCATACCATGTTAGATGAGATATTTGGGAGATGGATAATACCTCAAGAGGCATTATCAAAATAGATATTTGTCTTTTGTGTAGCAAGAGTAGTGGAAACCAAAAAGTATTTTGTAATGAAATATGAAGCCTAAAGGACATTGGAATGCATATAAGGACACTTTAAAAGCAAACTCTCTAATGGAGTTTTATGAAGAATTGAGAATTGAAAAAATAAGGACACCTCTCATAAAAATCAACAACAAAAATAGCCATTGAGATACCAAATGCCACATTTTGGTTGTTTACTGATGATAGAGGTAGAGTTTTTCTAAATTAAACACATTACTCATAGAGAAAATAAACTTCAATACAAGGGATTTATAAATATTCTTGTAAACCAATACAACTATATATATGGGTGTCTATTATAGGTTATTCCAAAATGTTATATTTAGTTGTCAACACAAGAATACTACAACCATATTGATTTCACTTCAACCATATCCAACAAGCCAGTTCACCCAGTCCATTACTGTTTGGATTTAGTCTGTTAACAAAAAACTATGCTTATGGTAGTAAGTTGGATGTAGCAATTTCATTTACTACAACAATCATCTCTAGACAACATAGTAGCTTATTTCAATGGGGTGTAGTACCAATAAGCACATTTTCCACTATCAAATTTCTTCATGCCTTGACCGATTGTTATCTTCACCCATCAAAACATGCACAAGGCTTCGAAATTGGTTTAGAAAGTCCCCAACTCTTCCAGTTAGAATTATTAAAGAATGGGGATCAAAATCAGCTCTATGATGAATGCATTCTACTTATGAAGATAATTTAACATTCCACATAGCAAGGATTCACAAATATGGACACCCAAAACTGTGTAACTAAATAATCCATATGTAATGTTTTTATTTTTATAACATACCACTCTATCATAATAATTATCATTTTCCAAGGTAATGTATACATAATATTTTTAATTCATCACAACCATATGAAAGGTGACTTCCATGACATAACATCTTCATGGCCACATAAAAGAACCAAAATATAATGATAAATTGATTCTTTTACAAACAATATGTAAACAAGACACATGCATAATGCAGTCCATTTCTTATGCACATACATGAAATATCTTAATGTGAACTTTCATGTTTTCATGAGCCGAATCATCACTTCCTTCTTACTTTTTCCGTTGACCAATATCAGTCTCGTCGAGTACATGTACCTGGTCCTGCATACATAGAATATCAATGGTACCACATTCAATAGGAAAAGGTAAGTTTAATAGCATCAATTTAATTGCTTTTAAAGTTTGTGTGAGGAGGGTCATTACAGAAGGAATACAAGTATCAACAAAAATATTTATTCAGAAGTAAATTTTTTATATAACCTAATTTTGATATATTGTATTATTATCAATTCTAAATTCTTTGTATTTAACATAATTTATTTGACATATGCTATATAGAATATTAAATAAGAAATTAAATAAATTTACAATTCATTATTAATTAGGTTAAAACTAGGATAAAGTTAAACACTTCAAGATTTATCTTTAACATGTAAGTCTTATAACATGTAAACTTATGATTTTTAAAAATTTATTAAACTTAAATTAGCTGAGTATATATATTTTCTATTTAATATTGATAAAAATGCTCTTAAGATTTATTTTTCTTCTTATTCGAGAAAGTTATTGACTTAATTTATCCATTATTTATATGTTATTTTATTTTATAGTTAGAAATAAGGGGTTTTGAAAGGGTCCCCAAACCTTTTACAAAGAGGAAAAAATAAAAAAACAACCTTCTAGAGGCAACCCATGAGACGGTCTCATCAAAAACATCTCCTAGCATGAATAAAATTGAAGTTGTTTCTTGCATAGGAGAAACCACTAAATTTGAGAAATTTTCCCACACAAGGGAAACCACTAAAAATGTAACTATTTCTCATGTAGGAGAAACCACTAAATTTTAATTTGTTTCTTACATAGGGAAAACCATCAAATTTGAATATGTTTCCCACATAGAAGAAACCACTAAATTTAAATATTTTTGCATGTAGGGAAAACCACTAAATTTGAATATTTTCCCATGCAGGTTAAACCATTTAAATTAAAAATGTTTCCCACATAGGAGAAATTAGTGGATTTGGAACTATTTCCTATTAAGGAGAAACTGCTAAATTTGAAACTATTTTCCACACTTGGGAAACCACTAGAAAAGGAAACATTTCTCATTCAAGGGAAACCATTGGACAGCACATCCAACACCAAAAATGAGGAATCAAGTAGAAGAAAAATAGAACCAGGAGAATCAAAAAAACAACCATCAAAATGGAACTCATTTGAGCCTACCTTGCCTTAGATGTTTCTTCAAAGAAAAGAGCATCTCACAATACAAGAGGGAGTCTTATTTTGCAATATCACCACCAACATTATCAAGACTAGAAATGGGCCGAAGGTCGAAATGAATGGGGTTTCATATTGGAATTTCTCCTTGTCATACTAAGCTTTATACAGGGCCATATCTTTATCTTGGGTATTATCCTTACTTTCCTTGCTAATTTGGGTCTTCATTTAGGCCTTCTCATTGTCCTCAGACTTATCTTTTTTGTTTAGAGGTTGGGCCTCCTTCTGGTCCTTCTTCTAGGAAATTTGAGATCTCTTCTAGGCTATGTTATTAAAGGGTTAGACCTCCCCTTGGGACATCACTTTGCTGGTTACAAATGAATTAATAGCCTTCTGAAGCTCTTTTTATTACCCCAACTCAATCAAGGAGAGGCACTGAGCACAAATTGTTGGCTTGATTTTGCACTCGATATATTGCATTTTGCTAACAAAATTTGAAATAATCTCAATAGAATATGGTAGTTATAATTAAATGTTGACATTTATACATATTCTTGCACAAACCATTTAGGACTTGTATTTAGTTATAATATCGAAGGCTACAATATTTTTTATAGGCCTAACGGTACCACGAAGAAAATCCTTATACCAGAACTGAATCGACAATAATTTTATGTATTATTGATAGATATTTGGGCACTAAATATAATTTAAAGTATTTTTGAGATTATGTTTATTATTTATTCAATACTTATTGACTTTATAAATCTAAATAGTATTAGTATGTATGCATAGTTATTAATTTCATTGAACTTTTTTTGTTATATTAGTTGTTTCTTTTTATATTTAAATGATAAATATTAATTTAAATCCTTATTAATAATTTTTTATTGTTTATTCAAATAGTTATTAAATTAATTAAATATAACTACTATTAGTAGGTATATAGTCTTAACTGCATTAAACATTTTTTGTTTGTTTGGAGTGACTACTCTTTTCTAGAATTCTAAGGGTGAGGATGTGTGAAGAACACGTATCAATAACATTGGAGACTTAAACAACCATGTCATATAAAATCTTTCAGAAAATGCACATTGGATATTACTTTTATTTTTTTTTTAATTCTATTTGTTTCATATTCAAAAAACGTATTGACTTAAATTAATCTACCTATTATTACTAAATACATATAGACATTAATTTCATTGAACTTTTAAGGTATACTATATATAAATTTAATATTATTTTTAAATATTAAACTAGTTATGTGAGATTGAAATGGGCCTTTATCCATATTAAGTCATTTAGAAAAATTATTAGTATTCTTTATACATGGGAATAACCCTTATCCCATATTTTTAAATATTTACTTTGAGTGATGGGGACATGGTGTTACAATGAGTAGGTGGTACATGATTTTCCTATTTAATGATATAATCTTCTAGAAAGTTCGTGAAAACTCCTTTTTTGGAGAATATTCTGAAATGTTCATGAAAACATCTTTTTTGGAGATTTTATGTTTTTTGTATGACTTGGAATATTCCAGAAGACTAGTAAACCCTAAAAAATACTAGAAGGTTGTTTGGATGGAAAAATTAGAGAACCCTCCCATTTTGTGATTATAAAAGTGAGTTGCATGTATATAACATAGAATTTGGGAGTTCCTCTAAATAAATATATATATTTTTTGTAAATATTGAGTCCTTTTATTTGTTGTTCATATTTTTGCTTGCAGTTTTTATTATGTATTTGGTGTAGCATATGCTCTATTTTTCTTTTCATGGTATCAGAGCACTATAGTGGAAGAGAGGTAGTTGTATATTCTTTGGTAGTGAATCGTGCTCTCCCTCTTTGCAACATTGGTTTTTGTGTTTCATTGTTTAGATGTATATTTATTTGCTTACACATACAATTTTATTAATCTTTAAAAACAATTTACTATGGATATTCTAAAAATTGGGACTATCACCGATTAGCTAAATTTTCTCCCTTATTTACCACTAAATGAAGTACATATAGATGTATCCCATATAGTAGTATCTATATTTTATCTTCCTCTCTGAGAGCTCCCCAATTTTTTATCCAATTGGTCAGCATATTTTCTTCTCTATAGGCAATTATCAATATTTATGTAGTCTCCCTTAATTATTAACCGCTTAGGACTTAGTTGAACCACATTATTTCCTCCTCTCAAAACTACTCTAGCTTTAGCCTAATGACTAGTCATAATATCCAAGTACTCACTCATAGATCCAATCACCATTCCTTGGCTATCCCTTAGCACTCCTCCTCAAACCTTCCCTACATTTCCTTTAGAAGACCCATAAAAACTTAGTTTAATCCATCCTTTTTTAGGTGGATTTCACTTGGTCATGCTCCTCAAACCTCCTTTGGGATTATCATTCTTCCCAACTCAACTTAGGTTCTAGTTTACACTTAATTTATCCTCCTCCAATGAATCAAAAATCTCATGCTCTTTCAATGCTTTAATATTATCCACTATAAATACTATGATATGTTATATATTCTTGGTTGTAGATCTTTTTTAATTTTCCCTTTATATTTTTATTTCTCTCCAACAAAAATATCCACACATAATTTAAGAAAAATTGACTCTAAAGTTGATTTAATCTTAAAGAAAGACCAAATACCTAACCACTATGTTGTCCTTGTCAACTTAACTCAACAATTTTCTACCAAAGATATTTTGGTTCAATGGTTAGGTTTATGGATGATGTAGCTTACACTAGCTCTCAAAAACTTGGAGTATGAAATAAGCTATATAACTCAATTTAACCAAGTTGATGTAAAAGGACACAAAAAACCCTTTCAATACTCCATGGTTTAATTTATTTATGTTAATTAATTATAATAATATTATTTAATTTAGGTTGACTATAATATTATCCCATTGAATGATTTAAAACTAGGGCTGAGAATCCCCATCCCATCCATGATCCCTAATAAGGCCAAGAGCTAAACTTATTCAATAGACCATGACCCATCGTATTCAATAGAATATAAACACACAACCACACACACATTGTGGTTCTAACCCATTGGATGATTCAAAATTAGGATTGAGAATTCTCATCCTAGCCATAACCCCTAGTAAGGTTGAGAGCTAATCCTATTCAATAGGCCATGACCCCTCATATCCAATAGAATATAAACACACAACAACACACAGATAGTGGTTTGAATTTTAAACCTCCCCAAGAAATTTCAAACCCTAAACCATTAAAACTAAAAATAAACTAATATAACCAAAATTAAAGTTTCAATCACATGAAATTATATTAAAAATAAAAACAAAATTGTTGTCCACTAATTCAACAAAACATATTAATATTTACTAGAAAGAAATTCATGTCTTACATAACCCTCTGAAAGTAATATTTACATATAAAAGAACTTTACATATAATAAAAACCTACAAAATTAAAAAAGAAGTGCCCAAGCCCACTCCTAGTCCACAATATACATATATATATAACTTTTGAGAAATCCTCTTTTGTGCTCATAAAGCTGAAGTTATTGTTGAGAATGGCTTAGAAATCGATCATAAGATCGTATAAGGCATATCAAGGACCAAAACTCAAACGATATTCAACATCTTGTTTTTGTGATTTTTATGACTCCATTAAGGTCAATTATTGTGCATATAAGGTGGGTTGTTCCACCGCTAAGGTACCTTCAAAAATATATTCCATGATTTTAAAATAACTTATCCTTTGATTACCTTCTATCTTCATTATCTTGTACTCCCTCGCAATGCTTTGTGATTTTCTCCTACAAGATTTTTTGGTCATCAAATTGAGTTTTATAGACATATCTTTCCACAAGTTCCTAATGCTACATTTGGTCTTGGGTGCTCTAAATTCTACATCCATTTGAAGCCTATGTCTTATGAGGTCTCTTGTCTCACTCGAATTCAATTTCTTCTTTTAGTTGTAAATAATTCCTGGAAGGCCCACATCTCTTTCCTAGATATGACTTGAAGTTCCTGAATTTATGCCTATGCTTCTCTTAAAAAAAATAATCTAAATTATGTCATTGAAATTTATTAAAATGGGTGGACTCCTCAACATGACCTGCCATCTCTATCTGTACAGGCCCAAGCCGTGTGTAATGATTGTAGTTATTGACCTAGTCTCAATACAACATGTAGGTCAATTCATTGATTTCTTCACTTATGTTGTAGTAGTCCATTGAATGTTATTCAAAGTTGTCTAATGTGATAGATTGATTAGAAGAGTAAATAGTCCATCTAAGACCTTAATGTAGTTAGTTATTATCTTTAACTAAGAATGATGGTATTATAATAACAATTGAAAAATAATGAAATTATAATTGAAAAAGACCACATTCTCTATACAATTAAAACAAATTGTTTCATATTTAACCAAGAGTTATTTTTTTTTATTATTAAATTTTGGAGAAAAAATAGAAGATTAACTTCTTATCCAAGTTCCATTAAGGGCTGCAATAGGGTTTTCATAGGATTGCCCAAAATTTCAAAAAAAATTGGCCATATTTCACTCATTCGAACTTAGAGTGAGATGAAATTTGGAGGGTAGATGCCTGAAACACACTAGAACATATCCACCAATTTTTAGATCATTTGGAGCAACATATATCCTAGCACATCCCTATGTGTGAACAAGATTTTTATCAAGAGACCGTGTGAGGGTTTCATTTGGGTTGAGTGCAAGTAGCTTCAAAGGTTGGTTTTTGGGGCCTTTAGGCCTTAGAGGCCAATATGTTTGTGGTTTCGAATCAATATTTTAGTAGGATATGTTGCAGGGGATCCAATATGGATTAGAAATATATATTTCAATATATCATGCTGTGAACTTAATGCAGGAGCATCCGGCAACAACAGGGCAATCTGGCATCGACCAAAATTTTTCTAAGTTTTTAGAGGACAAGGTAGAGGTTGGTCACGATATCGTGACATTGCGATTTCATGACATCGCGAAATCATGACATAAAGCTGAAAGGAAGGCAGAGGAGCAGGGAGGTCATGATATCGCGACGTCACGATATCGCGACGTCATGATATCGCGACGTCACGATATCACGACAATAGGGAAGAAGTGGAGGAAAGCAGTTGGGTTGTCATGATTTTGCGACATGCCATAAAATTGTGATTGTCACAAAATCATGATGGAGAAGAGTAGTGGTCGAGGGGAGCAGATGGGATGTCGCGATTTTGTGACATGTCACAAAATCACGATCGTTGCGAAATCATGACATCAGAGCAGTAGCTAGGGGGAAGAAATGGATGTGTCATGATTTTGCAACACATCACAAAATTACGACAGTCGCAAAATTGTGACAAGAGCAGGTAGGCAAGGGGCAGCAAAAGGCAAATGTCACGATATCGTGACATGTCGCGATATCACGACTTGAAGGTGAAGACAGCAAGGGTAAAGGGAAGACGTCGTGAAATCACAACATGTCACTATATCGTGACTTGAAGTCAAGGAGGGCAGCGCTTGGGGAAGATGTCACGATATCACGACATGTCACGATATTGTGACCAAAAAGAAGAAAGGAGCGCAGGGAAGCTGAAACGTCGCGATATCGCGACATGTCACGAAATCACGACATAAAGAGAAGAAGGCGAGGAAGGAGAAGGCGATGGCATGAAACCACGATAGGCGGTATTTTCAAAGGTGGTTACGAACGACACGTGGCACAAGGGGCAGTAAAGGCAGACAAGAACCAAGAAGTGCAAGAAACGAAGAGGATGGGTGCATAGAGTTTTCTAACGAAATCGACGATGATAGAGGTTGTGCAGAGTGGAGTATTAAATCGGGTTGGTGTCCCAATTTTTGTGTAGGAGGTTTTCAGAGGATCGAGGCCTCTATAAAAACCTAGTTTAATGTATTAGATAGGTGGTGGATCGGAGATTGCACGCAGAGTGTGGAAGTGAGAAGACCAAGCCGAGCATTGGTCAATGTAAGCCTACGGGCTGTGTGATGCATGCATTTTTAGATTAATAGATGAATTTTTTTGGACTTGCGTGAGTGTTACTGTGTGTGATTTTCTTGGTCCCCCATCAGTGGTATCAACGACATCGCGACAGAAGGGTAGTAGTAGAGGAAAGTAGTTGGGTTGTCACAATTTCGTGACATGTCACAAAATTGCGACTGTCACAAAATCATGATGGAGAAGAGCAGCGATCGAGGGGAGTAGATGGGATGTCGCGATTTTGTGACATATCACAAAATTATGACTGTCGCAAAATTGCAACATCGAAGCAGCAGTCGTGGGGAAGAAATGGATGTGTCACGATTTTGCAACACGTCGCAAAATCACGACAGTCACAAAATCATGACAAGAGCAGGCAGGCAAGGGGCAGTAGAAGGCAAATGTCACGATATCACGACATGTCACGATATCGCGACTTGAAGGCGGAGACAACAAGGGTAAAGGGAAGACGTCACGAAATTGTGACATGTCGCGATATCGCGACTTGAATTCAAGGAGGGCAGCGCTTGGGGAACATGTCGCGATATCACGACATGTCACGATATCACAACCAAAAAGAAGAAAGGAGTGCAGGGAAGCTAAAATGTCATGATATCGTGACATGTCACGATATCATGACAAAAAGAGAAGGCGGTGAGGAAGGAGAAGGCTATGGCACGAAACCGTGACAGGCGGTATTTTCAAAGGTGGTTATGGATGACACAGGCACAAGGTGCAGTAAATGCGAACAAGAACCAAGAAGCATGGGAAACGAAGAGGATGGGCACGCAGAGTTTTCTGACAAAATTGGCGATGACAGAGGTCGTGCAGAGTGGGGTATTAAATCGGGTTGGTGTCCCAATTTTTGCGTAGGAGGTTTTCAGAGGATCGGGGCCTCTATAAAAACCTAGTTTAATGTATTGATAGGTGGTGGATCAGAGATCGCGTGCAGAAGTGTAGAAGTTGAAAGCTAAGCCGAGCGCTAGCTATTGTAAGCCTGCGGGCTGTTTATGTATGTATTTCCAAATTTAATAGAAGAAATTTTTTTGGATTTGCATAAGACTGTGTGCGTTTCTCGGTCCCCCATCAGTGGTATCAGAGCTAATGTTCCTGAGTGTGTAATAGATCATCGGACGTGAGGCAGTTACACCAGGATCTGTGGTAGGGTTCTGAGAGAGAGGGTGAGTTAGGGTTTTTGAGTGCATAAGCAGATTCGTCGAGCGTGAGGCAGTTTATGCTAGGAGCTAGTAAAAAAAAAATGCATCCCCAAATAAGCCATGGTAGTAAGAGCAATGCGATGCTGGTGGAAGAGTTTGAAGATTTGCAGCAACATTTTAAAGCCTTGCAAGAGGAGTGGCTCAGCATAAGATTACGGGAGCAAGAGGAGAAGCGCAAAAGGCATGAGGAGAGACAGAAAAAGAAAGATGCTGAAATGCATCAAAAGATGAATTTGAAGAAGGCTGCATGCAAAGAAGAGTGCAGCAGTGCCAGGATTTACCTAGAAGAAGGCAAAAATTTAAATGGCGTAGAAGAGGAGTGCAAGCAGGTTGTAGAGGAGTGCAGTAGTGCCAGGATCTGCCTAGAAGAAGGTAGAAATTTAACTGGCAAAGAGGAGGAGTTGAAGCAGGCTATAGATGAAGAGGTATGCAACAGTGGGAGAATCTGTCTGGAAGAAGACAGAGGTTGTTCTAGCTAGGAGAAGGTGTTGGAACAAACTGTAGAGGTAGAGGAATGTCTAGAGGTGTTGCAGGAGGCAGCAACCAGACCTTGTAGAAGTGAAGATCACTTCTCCACCAACTTCGGGTGTTTGATGCCGGAGCATCCCGCAACACCTGATGCAGAAGCATCCAGTGGCAGGAGGGCCACTTCTGAAGAGTCGACTCAGGAAGAAGAAGAAGAAGGAAAAAATTTAACTGGCAAAGAGGAGGAGTTGAAGCAGGCTACAGGAGAAGTATGCAATAGTGGAAGAATCTGTCTGGAGGAAGACAAAAGTTGTGTGGACTAGGAGAAAGGGTTGGAGCAGGCTGCTGAGTCAGAGAAAGGTCTAGAAGTGTTGTGGGATGCGGTAACCAGATAGTGTAGAAGTGAAGATCACTTCTCCACCAACCCCGAGTGTCTGATGCAGGATAAGGCAGAGGTTGGTCGCGATATCACGACGTCGCAATTTTGTGACATCACGAAATCATGACATAAAGCTGAAAAGAAGGTGGAGGAGTAGGGAGGTCGTGATATCGTGAGGTCACAAAATTGCGACAATAGGGCAGCAGTGGAGGAAAGCAATTGGGTTGTCACGATCTCGCGACATGTCATGAAATCGTGACTGTCATGAAATCATGACGGAGAAGAGCAGCGGTCGAGGGGAGTAGATGGGATGTCATGATTTCATGACATGTCATGAAATCATGACTATCACAAAATTGCGACATCAGAGTAGCAGTTGGGGGGAAGAAATGGATGTGTCACAATTTCGTGACACGTCGCGAAATTGTGACATGTTGTGAAATCACGACAATCACAAAATTGTGACAAGAGCAGGCAGGCAAGGGGCAGTAGAAGGCAAATGTCATGATATTGTGACATGTCATGATATCGCGAATTGAAGGCAGATACAGCAAGGGTTAATGGAAGACGTCACGAAATCATGATATGTCGCGATATCGCGACTTGAAGTCAAGGATTGCAGCGCTTGGGGAAGATGTCGCGATATCACAACCAAAAAGAAGAAAGGAGCGCAGGGAAGCTGAAATGTCGCGATATCACGACAAAAAGAGAAGAAGGCGAGGAAGGAAAAGGTGAGGGCGTGAAACCATGACAGGTGGTATTTTCAAAGGTGGTTACAGATGACATGTGGCACAAGGTGCAGTAAAGGCGTACAAGGACCAAGAAGCATGGGAAATGAAGAGGATGGGCATGCAGAGTTTTTTGATGAAATTGGCGATGACAGAGGCCATGCAGAGTGGGGTATTAAATCGGGTTGGTGTCTCGATTTTTGCGTAGGAGGTTTTCAAAGGATCGGGGCCTCTATAAAAACCTAGTTTAATGTATTAGATAGGTGGTGGATCGAAGATCACGCATAGAAGTGTAGAAGTTGAAAGCTAAGCAGAGCGCTAGCTATTGTAAGCCTGTGGGCTATTTATGTATGTATTTCTAGATTTAATAGAAGAAATTTTTTTGGATTTGCATGAGTAAGACTGTGTGCATTTCTTGGTTCGCCATCAGAACTTGAGTGGCAATGACTTCCAATTTGTTGCACAAAATAAAAGTGAAAACCATACCTTTCCATGACGTCCATGGCAAGGATTTAAGATATCACAAAATGTGTTTCAAGAAACTAATCAAAAAGTGGCTTAGATATCAAGTGAATATGGTGCTAAGGTGCACCCAAAAAATAAATCTACTATGAAAACCCCAATAAAGGGTAAGAATTTTGAAGACTCAGGTCCAAAAAATTATTTTAGGGATGCCCTTTGTGGTGGACAGCCTCAGCCCAATGATAATATTAATATTAGGGCTTCCCATAAATCTCTAAGAATACCTAAGATTTATCTCGGGAAAACAAATTTAGGATATCTTAAAGAAGATGATGAAACTCCTATTGTTAAGATTGATATGGGTAACATTCAGACTGGCATTGAAGATCTAGAAAAAATAGGACTAATTTGTCGATTCGTGGGTTTTTGTTTGAGCTTATCTGCTTTCAAAGTATGGACTACAAAAATCTAGAAAAATAAAGGTGAGTTACAAATCTCTATTTATCCAAATGGTTATTTTCTTGTTTTATTTGCTAATAATGAAGATAGAGATAAAAATTTTCAAGGGGGTTCTTTGGAAGGGTAGGGGTTTTCATGAAGCCCTGGCATACTAAATTTAAAGCCAAATAAGAGATACCTTATACAACTCCCATGTGGGTTAGACTCTTTGGCCTCCATATTGAATTTTGAAATTCTACTATTTTTTTCAATTGGAAACTCACTAGGAAATTTTGTGATGACTAATGATTGTACTCAAATTTTTTAACATATTTTTTATTCTTGGATTTATGTTTTAATGGATTTTGACAAACCCCTACCTAAAAATATCATATTACAATTTGGGTAAGACACTTGGGAGCAAGTAGTGTACTATGAGAACATTCCTTTTAATTGTAGAATTTACCATGAATATGATCATTTGGGTACTGCTTGCCCCAATAAAATTCCTAATCAAAATAAAGAAGATATAAACTCAGTAGGTTTCCAAATGCCTAAGAATAAGAACACTTAGAAAAACTAGTTATGAAGGATCAATCAAAATCATCTACTAATATGTTTGAAATCCTTTCCACAAATGATGTCCCAAGTGAGGAAGAGGAAATAATGGAAACAAAAATCTTAGAAACACAATTTAAATATGAATGAAGGATTTAGAAACAAACCAAAAAATCAAATGTTTTCAATAGAAAAAAGGGAGAAAATTTACACAAGAAAAACAATCTTTTAAATGATAACACTTCAAATAATATAGGTCCCAATATAGACTCTGTTGAATCCTCTAGTAATATTTTGACTGTGTATGAACATTCTTCAAGGTTAGAAGCCATATCAGATTCAATTGGAGTAAGTCAAGAAATAGAGAAAATAACTGAAGATGGATTCTAATCAAAATGGAGGTCGTAATACCAATCAATATCATATGGTAAAAGAATATGAAAATCTTGTAGAGGAAGGTAATATTAATACCCTTCCCAACTTTTTTAGCCTTGGTATTAATGAAGATCATAAATTGAAATATTAGAGGACTCAAAGGGAGTCTTTCAAAACAAAATGAAATTAGAAGAATGATTAAGATAAATCATCCACATCTTATTTTCCTTCAAGAAATGAAAATATCAATAGAGGATATGGACTCAATTACTAGAAAAATTTGGCTAGTTGGAAAAGCGGTTTCCCTTAGTTCCCAAGGGACTTCTAGTGGCATTGCTTGTATTTGGGACACAAAAGAGGTAGTTATTCACCATATTGTTGGTAGTTGGGGTATTTTAGCTATAGCTATTCAAAGTAGATATTCCAACCAAATTATGCTCTGACTACTTTGGAGGAAAAAAGAAGACAATGGAAGGATATAACTTAATTTATCTCTCATTTTCCTTAATCTTGGATCTTGATCAAAGGATATTTCAATACCATCCTCTCTCTAGATAAGAAAATGGGGGAAAATAGAAATTTGGACAAAAGCACTAACTTCATGAGTGAATATATTATAAAACTCCATCTTGTGGACATCCAAATAGATAATGGCTTTATGACTTGGCCTAACAGAAGGTAAGACTTAAATTGTATAATGGAGTGATTGGATATATTTTTTCTCTCTAAAAATTTCTTAATTCATGGTCACATTCCTAAAGTGAAGACTCTTAATAATTTTGGTTCGGATCACTAGCCAGTCATGGTGGAAATGTAGAAAACCAATGTGAGTTTCTCTCTGTTTCATTTTCAATTAATGTGGCTCAAAGAAAGTTAATATAGACCTCGTGTGCAATAATAGTGGAAGGTAAGCCTAGGTATGGGACTAAGATGTTCTGTTTTTCCAAAATACTACAATACATTAAATCCAAAATTAAGATTTGGAACTGGAAGGAGTTTGGGGATGTTCATAAAAAAAAATGAAGTTATTGCTCAAATTGAAATTTTGAATAAGAAAATCCATTTAGATGGCCTCACAGAGAGTAGAAGTGCAAATTAAATTAAACTCACAACTCATTTAGAGGAATGGGAAAAATGAGAACTCTTATGGAAGAAAAAATCTAGAATTAAATGGCTTAAAGGAGATAGAAACATAAATTTCTTCCATAAATTTATTCTATATATAAGATCTCACAACTTTATTTCTTCCCTTAAATTAGATTCTAGAGATGTCTACACTTGGGATAAATAAACTCTATTATTGTCGATTAATTTTCCCATATTTTTGCTTCTACTACTCTTCACTCAACTTCTCAATAAAATATTCTTTAAGCAATATCTCCTCTCATAAATTATGAGGAGAACTCTATTTTGACTAATCTTGTTACTATCAATGAGCTTCAATAGGTAGTTTTTAAAATACAAAAAGAGAAAATCCCAAGTGCTGATGGTTTTCCCATTGAGTTCTACCAAGAGTTATGGGATATCCTTCATGCTAATTTATTAGAGGTGGTGGAAGAAGCCAAAAAATCCATAGAAATTTTAAAGGTTATCAATAAAACTTATATTACTCTTTTTCCAAAATATGAAGAGGTTGATCATATCTCAGCTTTTAGACCTATTGCTTTATGTAATGTTCTTCCCAAAATTATTACTAATATCGTGGCAGAAAGGTTGAAGTCTCTTTTACATAAGATTATTTTCTCTAAAAAAGGGGGTTATGTGGAAGGACGTCAAATAGTATATGAGATAGTTCTTGCTCATGAAGCCATCCATTACATAGATATGCAAAAGTTTTCTTCCATGTTCATTTAGTTAGACTTATCCAAAGCTTATGACAAAGTGGATTGGCACTTCCTTATCAATATTTTGAGGTAATTTGGTTTCTCTTAGGATTGGATGGATTGGATTATGGGATGTATCTATTCAGTTTTCTACGTAGTTCTTATAAATGGTAAGCCTTCTCAATCCTTCCCAACTTCCAGAGGTATTAACCAAGATGACCCACTATCCCATTATTTATTCATCATTCTTGTTGAATGCTTAGGTAGTACTATAACCAAAAAGAGATAAAAAAAATCCCTTGAGGGAGTTACCATTGATCATGGAGCTAGACCTATCTCTGATCTTCAATTTTTTGATGAATCTACTCTTTTAGGTAAAGCTACAGTTAAGGAAGCTTCTAATATTAAGCAAATCATTAGTTGTTTTACTAAGGATACTAGGAAATTGATCAATGAAGACAAATATAAAGTTATTTTCTTTCACTTCTCTACCAAAAATGAATCCATGGTCTTGGATAAATTAAGATATAATAAGACCTTAGGTATTTCCATCAATATTCAAAGGCAAAAAAAAAATATTGGAATTGGTTTTTGGAAAAAGTTAAGAAAAAAATTGGAAAGTAGACCAACAGGTGGCTTTCTTATAGGGGTAGAATCACCTTGGTAAATTTAGTACTTCAAGCTATTCCTATTTATGTTTCTTCCATGTTGAATATCCCAAAGGTTGTTCTTTGAGAACTAGATCAAATTAGCCATCGGTTCCTCTGGAGTGGTACTAAGGAGAAAATAAAATGGGCCTTGGTGAAATGAGACACTTTATGTCTTCCTAAGAATAAAGGGGGTTAGGATTCTGGTATTCTATTGATAACAACAAAGGTTTAGCTGCTAAATTATATTGAAATATGTTGCATAACCCCAATGCTCTTTGGGCCAATAATCTTCATGCTAAATATGCTTTGAATAAAATTCTTGAAGACCTTATTCACTATCAACTGCCTACCAAAGGTTCTCCCATTTTAGTAGTTCTTAAGATCGATGAGGATTTGATAAAGAAAAAATTATTTTGGATCATTCATAATGGTCAATAAGACAAATTTTGGATAGATTCTTGGGATGGTCACAAGCCTTTGATAACTAAGTTTTCTGATTGGAGGCCTTGGATGGAGGAGCTTCACTGAGCTAACTGGATAAAGGTGGAAAATTACTGTCGGTATCATACTGATAATTCAAAGATTGGTAGATATTGGATCCTTATTGAGGATTGGCCTATTCAAATCCCAGAAAGGTAAAGACATGATATGTAAGGCATCCTTCATATGAGATATCTCTCTTGGTCCCATGAAAAATATTGTTTTAGATGGAACAACACTACTAAGGGTGAGTATTCAGTTCCTCAAGGTTATTTGACCTTATGCCATAATAATCCCAACCAATCGTCTGACATATTTTCTCAGTTGTGGGCTCAAAATATCTGACCTAAGGTGAGGTTCTTTACTTGGATTTTATTGCATCGTAGGGTGCTTACTGGTGACTAACTTATGAAGCATGTTTTTTATGGCCCTTTTATATGTGAAATGTGTGGAGAGAATGTAGAAACTCTCATCCATATTTTTATTGAGTTTACTTTAGCCTATGAGATATGGAGGAGAATGACCACTTTACTTGGCTTATAGTGGTCCAATTTTTTTACTTTTGAATAGCTTTGAAGGGATTGGCCTAAAAAAGAGGGTTTTGATCATTTTATTAGGCCATTAGTTTAGATGGGTTCTACCATTATTCTTTGGAATATCTAGAATGAAAGGAACATCTAGATTTTTAATCAAGATAAGAACTAGTAGGCAGTCTTGTGAACACAACTCGTGCCATCCCAAAAAGGACCAAATAGTGTTGTAAGAGGTAGCAAAAAACTCAACAAAAAATTGTTCATCCTCCATTGAATAAATATTTCTAAAAAGTTATTTATTAAATATAATTTCAACATATTAGTTATAAATAAATATTGATTATTTTTAGTTATACAAATAGAAAAATATTATATATATTAGATATACAATATTATATATATTAGATATATTTGATTTAAAGAAAATTTAATTAATCTTAGTAAAGAGTTATCTCAACTATAGTTTAAGGACTTGTTTTGGACTTGACTTATTTAAAAGACTACAAGGATCAATAAAAAGATTTATTGAAAATTAATTTTTATTTTATTTTATATATAAGTTATTTTTTTTCTTTTTTTATACATAGAGGAATCAACAACTACCTTTTATTTTTGAACAATTGGTCACATGGTCAAGTCACATTACCTTCGATCATAGCATCAAATTATGATGCTACCACTATAACCCTTATCTCACCTCAATAAACACAATGTAAAGTGAAGGAGACCCTTGGTGGCTTAGGGTTGGTCTATCATCAAGTTGGTGCACACTCAATAGACTACTACCTTTGCCCATATTAAGCATGCCCTCGAGGTTTAAACCTAGGTATCCTCTTGGTAAGTGCCCAATGTCTTACCAATCCACCTAGCCCTATGGGACTACAAGTTAATTATGATATATTGTATTATTATCAATTCTAAATTCTTTGTATTCAAGAAAACTTATTTGGTATATGCTATATAAAATATTAATAAAAATGACTAAATAAATTTACAATTCATGGTTAATTAGGTTAAATCTAGGATAAATTTAAACACTTAAAGATTTACCTTTAATATTTAAGTCTTATAACATGTAAACTTATGATTTTTAAAAATTTATTAAATCTAAATTAAATGAGTATTTATATTTTCTATTGAATATTGAGAAAAATGTCTTTTAAGATTTAATTTCCTTATTATTTGATAAAGTTATTGATTTAATTTTATCTATTATTGATATATCTTTAGACATTAAATATAATTTAAATTCTTTTTGAGACTATGTTTATTAAATTTTTTTTGTTTGTGAAAAACATCCTAGAAGGGATGCCACTTTCGGGTAAGACCCAAATATGAATGGGTATCTCTTCCATAAAAAATAACTAGGACTTGTACCTGGACTACCACCTTTGACACACTCAAGGAGCATGCTTGAAACAACAAAAAATAATAACACACAAACACACACACACACAATAAGCTAAAAAAAATAAAACATACTCCTTGAGTATGTCGACAAAATAAAACACAACCAAACACACAATAATATATAAAAAAAACATTACATGAACCACACAGAACAAACACAAAAACAACATCACAAAACACAAATAAATAAAACACACACATAAGAACAACATAAATAAAATAAGAAAGACAAACAAAAACATCACCAAAACAAGAACGTATAGAAAAAACCACAAACACAACATAACAAAAATAACAAAAAGATACAAATACACCACAAACAAAAACCACAGAACATAAAACACACAAAAACCACAAAAAAGACATAACAAAATAGAACAAAAATAGAAACAACAAAATGATATAAATACACCACAAACAAAAACATGAAAAATAAATACAACAAAAACTAAGCCAAAGGAGCTATTGACAAATCAAACAATATAAGGTAACACTAAAAATAAACCAAAGCTTAACAAATTACCAAAAATATCAGAAATTGCTTAGCAAATTAGTCAAAGCTTCCAACATTGCCATCAAGAAATGTATAATAACACCCATCCTATAAACCCTTAGAATTATGGCATCCTCATCATTTTATTTGTATCTTTCTTCATTCTAGTTGGGACAAAAGGATAGTTACTTAGAACCACAACACTACTATTGGAATTTGTATTGTCCTTTTGAGGATCCATTTTGTTTGTAGATTGAATCTGCCTTTTGGTTTTTCACTTGGGGTTGGTTTTCTACATTGTACTTTTTTATATTTTTTAAAGTTGGCTGAGATGGCTCTCCTTTACTGTTATTTCTTAGCATCAAGGCAAGTTCTTTTAAATATTTCTCATCAGGCAATCCTTATTGTTCCCTCTCTTCATAAAACTATGTTTTCATAATAACTATTTCCATTTGACCATCCTCATCATTTACTTGCTTATCCATGGAGATAATTTCAAAGGTATTAGGTGAAATTACTATTTTATCTTTTGTTGCTATTTTTTTCTATGTTTTTTTGTTTAGGGATTTGAAACCCTGCCAAGTCCCCATCCTATTTCTCTTTTTTAGGGACCTCATGTGAATAATCCTTGGCTAGATGATCATATTCATAATAAATTATGCATCTAAATGGAATGTTTTCATAATATACTACTTGTTCTCATATTTCTTCCCCATATTGTAATCTTCTCTGGAAGAGGTTTGTCAAAATTAAACAAAACTTAAATCCTTGCATAAATCATATTCTATAAGTGTTGAGTGCTATAAAAAAATCATCATGAACACTCCTAAATAATTCCCAACTGTTGTGAATATCTTTGGATGCCATTATTCTATTGTAAGACCAAATAAACGTACCCAAACAGGGGCAATTGAAATAATTTCTTACTTGGTATACTAGGATTTCATGAAGATCCCTACCCTACCGAAAAACCATAGTCCCCCATGAAAAATTTCCTCCCTATCTTATTCATTAGCAAAATAAATAAGAAAGTAGCCATTAGGGTAAGTAAAATTTTGGAACTCACCTTTAGTGCTCTAGTTTTTGGCAGTAGATTGCTTGAAGGAAGCAAGAGTTGGTCGAAATACCATGAATCAACAAATTATTCCTCTCCTCTCCATCTCATCTATTCCTTCCTGGAGATCTATTTTTTCCAACTTAACTAATGGGGGTCCATTAGTTTCTTTCATGCAACCCATTTTTTTTTTTCTTGAATCGACATTTGGCATCCTCAGTGGTTTCCTTGGTAATTTTTTATTGTATTTACCTCTTGTTTGAT
The DNA here is from genome assembly GCA_028583015.1 of Wollemia nobilis. Taxonomy (NCBI): domain Eukaryota; kingdom Viridiplantae; phylum Streptophyta; class Pinopsida; order Araucariales; family Araucariaceae; genus Wollemia; species Wollemia nobilis. The sequence goes on along the minus strand of JAQPPZ010016746.1, from coordinate 107,351 downwards.
GTGGTACCCCATGGATTACTTCTTTAAAATTTATTTTTTGGTGCAATGCATGCATCTCTATTGAAACCTCCATCCAAGAATCCAAAAATGAAGTTGCAAGAAACCCTAAATTTCCATCGTAAACAGCTTTCACCCTTAAAGGTTGTTCTTCTAAAATCAATTTCCCCAATGTTGTTCAGTCCTTCCCTTGGCCATCCACACTCTGCCACACTCACATTTAGATGGTGGCCACTGTTGCTACCACTTATTTTAGCTCCATATTCATTGCAAGAAAACTTAAAGTTCTCCACATTTGGACACCCTTGGAAGGAGTATTTGTTATTAGGTACTTTCCAACTCCATTTCTTTATACTCCAATTCTAGTTCTTGGTCGTCCTCAATATCTCCAAAAATGACGTTCACTTCACTATTTTGCATTAATTTCTTTCTTTATCATTAATTGAGATTATGTTTGTTAATTATTTAATACTTATTGACTTAATTAAGTCTAACTAGTATTGGTGTGTATGCATAGTTATTAATTACATTGAACATTTATTTAGTTAAATATTTATTCGGTTAGAGTAGTTTCTTTTTATCTATATTTAAATGTTAAATACTAATTTAAAGATTTCTTAATATTTTTTATTGTTTATTCAAATAGTTATTAACTTAATTAAATCTAACTACAATTAGTAGGTATATATAGTCTTAATTGCATTGAATGTACATTTTTTTTAGAGTGACTACTCTTTTCCAGAATCTTAAGGGTGAGAATATATGAAGAACCCATATCAGTGGTATTGGAGACTTGAAATTGGACAAAGGTAGATAGTATTTTATTTACCATTGGACCCCAACATTGGGCATGTGTCTATATAGATAGATAGATAGATATAGTTAATAAATCTTTGCATGTTGGATATTAATTTGATTTTTTCTTAAAACTTCATTTGCTTCATATTCAAAAATTTAACCATCTTAATTAAATCTACCTATTATTACTATATGTGCTTACATTGAACATTCAAGCTACACCATATATTAATTTATATATAAATTATTTTAAAATATTAAACTAGTTATGTGAGATTGAAATGGTCCTTACCCATATTAAGTCATTTAGAAAAAAATATGTTATGCTATTAAAATTTATATTATTAAATGGTACCCTATCCCAACAGTACCCATCATAATACAAGGTTTGAATTTGTTTTGTACTCATGCAATTACATCCTAATTATACTTGCTTTGGCATACCTTGAATGGTCTCATAGATTTAGATCATAAAATTACATCTCAATTCTAACTTATTTGATAATATATTTGATATTTAGATATGTTGTCCTTGTATAATTATATTCAAATTATCATTGCTTATCCAAGCCTTGGATATTTACATACCTAGTTATCATACATTTACATTTTAATTAACATTGCTTCATTAAATTTTGGGCATTTAGATAACCCTCTTACTACTTGGCATGTTCTGTTATGCAATATTTCAATCTATTTTCACTTAAGTTACAAGGCAAGTGGAAAATATAACATAAGAATATAAGAATATTTTAATAAAATATTCAAATGTCTAAAATCAAATAAACCTACATTGGTAGTGATAGTTTTAATGTTTTCATGGAAAATATGAAGATCCTAAATCGATAGAAGTTATTGTCTCGATTTAGTATGTGATAATTTCTTTTAACATCCTCTCCACCAAATTGATTTATCTATCATTTTCTAGAAACTATAATTTTTGTGAATGTTAATTTGCATAACCATAATTTGTACATACATATCAATTGAATTATGTGTTCTATACATTTGTATCTGTCGAATTGAACTTAACATATAGATCATGTGAATAATTTTTTAATTTACTAATAATAATATTTTAATTTACATAGGATTGAATCTAACTAATTGAATTGTGTATTTTAAGTTTTGTAATCTTTCAAATTATTTTCTTTCAAAGTGTTTTCTTCATAAAATTGAACATAATGTGTGGATAATGTGAATTCATTTTTAACTTAGAAATCATAATTTTTTATTTTCCATGGGATTGAATCTAACTCTTGAGAATATTCCACCCACAAAGATCTCATTAGATTTCAATTTACATAGATTTATGATAGCAAAACCATGAAATTATGGTTCATTAAAATAACATGATAATATTGTCATGATTTGGTATGGATTCAAGGCTCATTTTCAACAGAAAATAGTTATTTAAAAAGTACTTTTTTATTAATGACTAATTTGCATATATTTTTCAAGTTGAGCAGCTAAGTATTGACATTATAATAAGTTAAAAATATCTCCTATTATTTAATTTAATCATATTTTTTCTAATATTTTAATAGATAACATGGATTTTAGTTTATGGTGAGTCCAAGATAACTTATTTGGGGATTGGGCATCTATAATTTACATGCACTAACCCTTTACATATGTTCATAGTTTAACCTATTTTCTTTTCATGGAATGCATCCAAAATTAGCCACTCAAACTCAAGAATTGAAATAATTATATATCTTACGAGAGATTTTAATTTGAACATGGGAATGTTACTTTTATTTTCATAAAATGAATTTCTCATATAGTTGTAATATTTTGAGAAATTACATATATAAGAGTAAAATATAGGTTTTCGAAAGGGCCTAAACCCTTTACAATCCTGGACTACTTTGTTTTGTCTTACCAACAATAAAGCCACATCTTTGGAAGCTATAAGACATTCAAATCATTGAAATACCTTGTTTTAAATATCTATAGAATTACAACTTCATTCTAAACTGAATCACTAACTGAAGAAAATTTCGGCTCTGGCGATTTGGTGATTTGGCGAGAAAATTTCTGTGACGGCGTCTGGTGTTGCTCGAGGGATTCTGGCCCGAAGATCTTGCCTGGGGCATTGGGGGGTTGTTTTTGTTTTCGTCTGAAGGTTCTTTAGTGGTCCCGGGAGGGCCCGATGGGGTCTCCTCCAGTTTCTCCTGCTGGGAGAAAGACCTCATATGCTGAGAAGTTGAAAGATAATCCCTCGCCTTCCACTGATGGAGCTCAGCGGAATGCTTTTCAATCGATACTCAAGAATGTTGCCAATGGCCCAAATGCTCACCGCGTTAATGGATGCCTCCCGCAATCCACTTCCAGGCCTAAGATTGTAATAGAACCAATGCTGGTCGAAGATACAATCGTCTACCGAGCTAATCACGACTTGATCTGCAAATTCATGGGCATCCGGCCCACACTGAATTTTCTGCATACCTGGGTTCGCCAGAACTGGGAGCCACACGGTGAGTACTCTTTATGGCCTATAAGCAATGGGTATTTCATCATAAGTTTCTCTTCTTTAGCAGATAGAAATAGAGCATTTGAATCAGAAAAGAGAAACCACGGACAAGCAGGGTTATTTGTCCAACCCTCGGAGAGTGGGTTTCGACCCCCGCATCAAACCCACGGCTGTCCCGGTCCGGATCCGCTCGTACGCTCTCCCGATGGATTTTTGGGGTGAGCAGGTGTTGGAACTAATAGGTAATTCCCTAGGCAGATTTTTGGGAGTCTCCAAAGATACCATAGAGGGTAATATTGTTGTCTTTGCTAGAATATGTGTAGAGATGGACATTAGTCAGCCTCTACCAGCTGAGGTGGAACTTGAGCTTGCAGGAGTACCCTGGATCCAGCAGCTAGACTATGAGGCCCTACCTTTCAGGTGCCGAGTATGCCATAAGCATGGACATTTGGCAAGGTTCTGCCCAAACGTAGTGAGCACAAAATCGAAGGCTCCGAGTGGAATGTCAAACCGCCCTAGAGAGGGTAAGTCCAGTCCGGTCAATGAACCCTCTAGCAATTCTCCAGGTCTTTATGCTCAGCAGGATGGCTTTGAACAGGTGAAACGAAAGAGAAACAAAAAGAAAAATGGCAAGGAGCAGGTACACTCAAGCCAAACAATCGGTATGAAATTTTTAAGTCATTAGTGGATCCGGAGGACCAATCTATGGAGGGAGTGGTTGGGAATGGTGAGAATGACAACACTCCACCTCTTGTTTCTCCTTCCTTCACTCCTGTAGTAGAACAGGTGACTGTGCCAGCTGAGAACTTGCAGTCAGAGAATCCAGGGGCATTGGTTATACACTCCCCAGCACAGTCGGATATAAAAGATGTCACCATGGGAAATGCAGATAAAAATAGAGAAAGGCCTACTTTAGGGATTTCCCAGGTGGAAAAGAGATCTAGAAACAATAACTCTCAAGGAGCGGGAAGAAAATCCAATAAGGAACTACTAATAGTGCAAGGAGATAAGCTAATCAATGGAGGAATGGTGAGGACCATTGATTCTTACTGCTCTCAAGGTTTTCAATGATTATTCAATCTTGGAATGTTAGGGGTTTAAACAGTAGAACCCATCAATTTGTTGTTCAAAGACTCTTAGAAAACCGTAAAAAAGACTTTTTGCTTCTTCAAGAGACCAAAATGTCTTTAGATATTATGAGTAAAACTGCTACTAAAATCTGGCGGGGAGCTGGGTATATGGACGTGGCTGCCCAAGGAGCTTCAGGTGGAATTGTTACCCTTTGGAACCCTTTGGTCTGGACTGCTTTAGAACATGTAGCTTGCAGGGGTGTACTTACTTCTCTCTTCAAAAATAACTTCAATTCTGAGCTGGTCCTTATCACCAACTTTTATGGGGCCCAAGATCTTGATGGCCAGAGGCTCCAATGGGACGCTGTTCACAACATGAGAGCTTACAGGGAGTGTTATGACTGGATTATTGCAGGGGATTTTAATGCAAAATTATCTGTTCGGGACCAGGAAGGTGGCACCCCTATTTTGGATCCAGGGGACCGGCTTCTGATTGCCCAAGTTCAGGCCTTTAATTTAGTGGACGTTCAAGGCCCTAGTGTTTTTTTCACTTGGACAAACAAGAGAAAGGAGCCACATAGCAGGAAGGTCAAGTTAGATCGCTTTTTGGTCTCGGAGGAGGCTTTTGTTAAATGGACTTTTAAGTTCCAGATTTTGGAGGGCCCTATTTCAGATCATTTTCCCATTTTGCTTGAGGGAGGGACTTCGAGAGGGCAGCACCATAGGCCTTTTAAATTTGAGAATTTTTGGTTACAAAAGGAGGACCTTCGACAGAAAATTTCTCAATGGTGGACAGAAGGCCGTCCACCTTTTGGGACAACAATGTTCAAATTTCATAAACAGCTTCAATTTGTCAAAATTCAATTGAAACAGTGGAGGAAAGGAAACAAGTCGGATTTCCAGTCCCAAAGGGCCCCCTTGGTGGCTAGATGGGAGGAGGTTCAGAAACTTTTTAGGGAAGGATCAATTACTGAGCAACTCAAATTTGAAGATGATGAACTGCGTAAAGTGGTTGAGGACATTGACAACCAAGAGGAGATATACTGGAAACAGAGGGCTAGAAATACTTGGTTATTAGAGGGGGACAAAAATACCAAATTTTTTCATCGGTCAGCTTGTGCTAGGAGACAGATGAACAATATGGAAGTTCTCAAAGATGAACATGGAAATGTCTTCGATACTCTTCCTGGCATGCATTCCCATGCTATCGATTACTTTTCTAAACTTTTTAAGGAAAGTATGCAGCAAGATGTTGAGGCTCAGAACGAAGTTCTTAATGTTATTCCTCCTATTATCTCTGAAGAGGACAATCAGGCCCTGCTTAGACCCATTGAAAGGGATGAACTGAGAAATGTGGTCTTTGGTATGAGTACTGGAAAATCTCCTGGTCCAGATGGCTTTCCTATTGAATTTTTTCAGGCTTTCTGGGACACCTTGGAGGAGGATGTTCTGTCATTATTGAGGAATCCAGATCCAATCGAAGAATGCTCAGGGTGATCAATCACACCTTCATTGCTTTAATTCCAAAAGGGGAAGCGGGGACTCATATCTCTGATTTCAGCCCTATTGCTTTATGCAATGTGATTTACAAAATCATCACTAAGATAATGGCTGAGAGGCTTAAAACCCTTCTTCATAGCATCATTTATCCTAAACAGGGGGGCTTTGTTGAGGGAAGACAAATCTTGTATGGGGTGGTTTTGGCCCAGGAGGCCATCCATTCAATGCAAACTTCGGGCAACAAAGGAATGTTCATTAAACTGGATATGTCCAAGGCTTATGACCGGGTGGAGTGGTGCTTCTTGTCGAAAATGATGGCTGCCTTTGGATTTTCTCAGGAATGGATTGATTGGGTTATGAGTTGTGTTTCTTCTCCCTCTTTTTCTGTTCTCATCAAGGGCCTTCCCTCGCTTCCTTTCGATGCCACTCGGGGTCTCCACCAGGGAGACCCTTGTTCTCCCTATCTCTTCCTTCTCTTGGCTGAAGGTTTGGGCAGACTGTTTTTGAGGAGAAGGCAACAAGGTCTGCTTTCTGGTATCAAGGTTGGGGAGGAAACTCTGACTCACTTGCAATTTGTGGATGATACGGGTCTGGTTGGTGTGGCCACTCTTCGGGAAGCTAGAGGAATCAGAGATACTTTGAATTTCTACCTAAGGGCTTCAAATCAGGTTCTAAATGTCAGGAAGTCCAAAGTGGTCTTTTTCAATCTTGACCAATGGCTTCAGGAGCGCGTTATTGAGATCCTGGGCTTCACAAGGACTTCTCTTCCAATTGTTTACCTGGGCATTCCCCTTCATTTCAAAAAGTTAAATATTGACATTTGGAAGAATCTGTTAGCAGGAATCAAAGATAGAATGAATCATTGGGCCCATAAATGGCTAAGCTACGGGGGTAGATTAACCTTCCTGAAGTTGGTTATTCAGGCTTTGCCGATCTATAAATTCTCAATACTGGCTGCCCCTCATACCATCTGGAAATATCTGGACAAAATGGCTAGAAGATTTTTATGGGAAGGCATAAAAGGGAAGAAAAAATGGGCCTTGGTTGGGTGGGACAAAGTTACCCAAAGATAAGGACAAAGGAGGGCTGGGCTTGAGAAGTTCTATGCTTAATAACATAGCTTTGGCTAGAAAACTGTATTGGAGGTGGATTTCTCAGCCATCCTCCCTCTTCAGCAGAATTCTTTCCAGTAAATATTTGGGGCATGTTCATCCCAATGAGGTGGGTCGCTTTCCCTTGGAAGGTTCTGGTTCCTTAGTGTGGCAGACTCTCAAGCTTGGGTCCCAGATTATCAAAGATCAATTATTCTGGAAAGTGGGGAAAGGAGACAAGGCTCATTTCTGGACTGACTCTTGGGACCAACATCTGCCCATTATTGTCATGTTCCCTGAGCTACAACCAATCATGACCGCCTTAGAAGCCCAGGGCTGGATCCATATTGATAATTATCTTCTTACCAGTCAATTGGGGGGGTATAAATTTAAAAAGTTTAAGCGGTGGGAGGAGTGGCCAATTACTGTCTCTCCGGAGTTGGCGCCTATCCTGCAAAAAATCTTGTCAGAAAGGTTCCTCACGGGGAAGGATGAGGAAGATGAATTAGCCTGGGGCTATGGAAGCCTTGGGGTCTACTCAGTTAAGGCTGGATATGAAGAGATCCTCCCTGAGCCTCCCCCACACTCTTTTCCGGTTCAGCATTGGAGAAGGATTTGGCATTCAAAGGGTTGGCCGAAAGTGAATTTCTTCACTTGGAAACTTATGCATAATGGTCTTCTCACCTTTGACAATCTCAGACGTAGGGGTTTCAATGGCCCCTCTCAATGTGCTTTATGCCTCCAACATGAGGACACTACAGATCATTTGTTTTTTGAGTGTCCTTTTACTCATCAGATTTGGGAACGCTGGTTCTCTCAATTTAAACTCCAGGCTAATGGTGTTCTCAACCGTACCAATATTTGGGAAAAATGGAAATGGGGCAGGTTCAATTCCATAGCTCTCCGAACTGGCTGGAAGTTAGGCTTTCTCTTCATTTGGTGGCAAGTTTGGTTGGAGAGAAATGCCCGGATCTTTAGAAACACTTTCTCCTCGATTGACGGCGTTTGGCAGGTCATCTGGAGCAAAGTCACAGAAACTGTTGCTACTTTTGTTAATGAAGAGAATCAGGCTACTCTTGGGCATCCTGAAGAGGGGGTTGAGGGACATGAGAGGCAAGGCAGATCATGTTGGAAACCTCCCCCTGTAGGCTGGATCAAGATCAATACTGATGGGGCTACAAAAGGCAACCCGAGAAACGCAAGAATTGGTGTTGTTTGTCGGGATCACTCGAGTGCGGTTCTTTACTAGGAATTGCAGGGATTGGGCAGAGCCACGAATAATGAAGCCGAAGCCTTTGCCATTAAGTCAACGTCTATCTGGGCTGTTAAGCAGGGTTACCGGAGGATAATTCTTGAATCTGATTCTCAAGTCCTGATCGGTGCTCTAGATTGCTTGCAGAATTTCTCTTTAAAAGCCTGGAGACTACGGATGTTGATATACCAAATCAAGGAGTTATGGAGGGAGTTAGATGATGTTATCCCTGTGTATGTGAGTAGAAATCTGAACACGGTAGCTGACTTCCTTGTGAATATGGGTGCTGAGAAAGAGGTAGGTGTTCAGCTGCACAATGATATGCCTATGATAGATGAAGATATTCTGAGTGGTCTGGAACGATCCCTGCATCCATGAGCTCAAAAATGACTAAGGTTAGTTTCTGTCGCGATATCGCGACATATTGCGCCGTCGCGACCTTGTTTGGAAATCTGTCACGATTTCGCGACATGTTGCTCTGTCGCGACCTATCCTGGATAACTGTAGCGATTTCGCTACCCTTTTTGTTGTCGTGGCCTTGGGAGGAAAATTGTAGCGATTTCGTGACTTGTTGCGTCATCGTGGTCTTTGATGAGAAGGTGTCGCGATGTCGTGACCTTTTTGGTTGGTTTTGCTGCTGGAGGAAAAGTGTCACGATATCACGACGCTTTGAGAAAAATTGTGTGAAAGGGAAAAATCGTCGCGATATCGCGACAATTTTTGTGAAAAGCTACTCTAAGGAAAATTTGTCGCGATTTCGTGCCTTTTTTGAGGAAAGGACACAAAGGGGCATACCTGTAGCGATTTCGTGATGTTTTGAGAAAAATTACGTTAAGTGGAAAAACCGTCGCGATATCGCGACCTTTTTTGTGAAAAGCTTCCCAATGGATAACCTGTCGTGATTTCGTGACATGTTTACGGAAAGGAAGCAAAGGGGCAAACCTGTAGCGATTTCGTGACAGTTCTGGAGAAAAAACTGCATGAAGGAAAAACGTCGCGATTTCGCGACTAGTTTAAGAAAGGGCACCATGGGGGAGAACTTGTCGCGATTTCGTGACACTTTTGCGGATGGGGCGCCCATTGGATTTCTTGTCGCGATTTTGCTACACTTCCGGCCAACTGGGGCTCCAAGGAAAATCCGTCGCGATATCGCGACACTTTCTCAAAGTTGCTGATTAAAGGAGAACTCGTCGCGATTTCGCGACAATTTCGGGGAGCAGGTGCCTTCAGGATTTCTCGTCGCGATTTCATGATGTTTTTTGAGTTTGGGTGATTTGGTGCTGTGCTGTCGTGATTTCGTGACTTTTTTCATGTGTTTTGGCTTCGGCGCTTTTTGTCGTGATGTCGCGACATGTCGCAATTTCACGACATGTCGCATTATCGCGACTGGTTGTTGTGGCACGGCGGTTGTTAGGTTTGGTGTCGCGATTTCGTGACATGTCGCGTTTTCGTGACATGTCGCGTTTTCGCGCCCTTTGTTCTTCTGGTCTCTTTTCTCTTGGTTGGGATGCCCTTTCTCCCTCTTGTAACTGTCATTTTTTTAATACAAGCTTTTTTCAATTTTTTCAAAAAAAAAAAATATCTATAGAATTAAATTCCATATCAACCTCTTTATATATATTTCAAGGGTCTCCAAAAAGTGTAACCCTCAATATACAAGCCCACAAATATTTAAAAAATGGATCCCTTAACACACAAATCTATAGATATTCAAAAAAATCAATAGATCTCCAAAAAAATAGAGTCATTCTCACTCAAAGCCTCAAAATGCTTCCAAAAAGTTACACATCCACACATATCTAGAAAATGATACCCTAAATAGATAGGTCCATAAATCACTAGAATATGGAACCTTTAGTAGGCAACCCATAAATCTCTAGAATATGAAGACAATAAACAAATCCATAGCTCTTCAAAAATAGGAGCCCTCAACAAACAAATCCATAGATATTCAAAAAATGGGTCCTTCTGCAACATAGATCTCCAAAAAAATTGACCTTCAGTAGATAATTTCGATCAAAAATTTTATAGATGCAAGCTAAAAATCCTATAAATCTTGTAAATAAAGGGTCTCATAGCATCCAAGTCCACAAATATCCAAAAAATAATTTACTATGAACATTTTGAAAATTAGGACCATCACCCATTGGCTTGAATTTCTAAATGTCCTCCCTCCTTTACCACTAAATGGAGTACATCTATATGTATCCCATATAATAGTATCCATATTTTATCTTCCTCTATAAGAGCTCTCGAATTGGCTAGCTAATTTACCACCCCATTTCCTTCTATATAGATATGTACCACGTGAAATTATTTTAGTGAATTTAGGTATCTTAGTGTATATGTTACTATATCTTCTACTCTTCAAATATCCATAAACCTTTTATTGAAGTAATTAAAAATATTTTGTGAGTCTCCATCCAATATTAATATCTTAGCCCCTTGCCATATTTACTATTGCCAATACTACTCTAGCTTTAGCCTAATGACTAGTCATAGTTCCCCAGTACTCACTCATAGCTCCAATCACCACTCCCTAGCTATCCCTTAGCATTGCTCCTCTTTCAACATTCCCTAGATTACCTTTAGAAGACTCATCAACATTTAGTTTCATCCATCATTTTTTTGATGGCTTTCACATGATCATGCTCCTCAAGCCTTCATAGAGATTGTCATTGCCCCAAACTGGACTTAGGTTCTAATTTGCACTTAATTTAGCCTCCTCCAATGAATCATAAATATCATGAACTCTAAATGCTTTAATATTTTCCACTATGGCCACTATGATATACTCTCTATTCTTGTTTGTAGATCTCTTCTTCCCTTTAAAAATCCTTTTATTTCTATCCAACCAAACTTCCCACGCATAATGAAAGAAAATTAGATTCTAAAGTTGATTCAATACTAGGATTTTAAAAGGTTTATCCCACTATTCTATCCATATTGCCATGTTATTAGGCATAACCCATACCATCCCCATATTATTTACTATATCATACAATATTTTTAGGGAGCAATTACGTTATAATAATATATGATTCATTGATAGCTCGTGATCTTCACAAAGGTAACATTTATTAGGTAATTGAAAACCCCTCTTATGAAGGTTATCTATTGTTAAAAAAAATTAACTACCGACCAAAGGAAAATTACTATATTTAGAATGGATTTTCTTCCCCATAATCAATCCCATTAAAATCCACTCTTAGGAACTATATGTGAAATATCATAGATTGATTTAATTATGAATGATATTTCTTGAGTAGCCCCCCATACTATTGTATCCTTAGCCAAATTGGGGCTTCATAATATGTTCTTAATAGTTGTTAAATTTTGAATCTTTTCCTCATACTAATGTAATTTTAGCTCCTTCCATATTATATATCCTCCTTCTATAGCTAAATAATCACTCAGCTTATACCCATAATTTTATTCCAACTCTACTCTGATATTTGCTATTCCTCATCCTTCTATAGTGGTTACTTCTCTAGTCATTCATATTTCCAAAAGTGGATATACCTACAATTTCCTACCTTCCATTGGGGACCTTTACATAGCATCTCTCTACCCTTTACTATATGGTTCCATAATGAGTATCCTTGACAGGTCTCTAGTGTGATAAACATTTTACTATCCTCTTGGTTGTCAAGGTATTTATCTCTTATAATCCATACCCATAAGGAATTACCCTCCTTTCCTAGCGTCCATCCCATATTTTTTACCAAGGCCTTGTTAAAATCTCTTATTCTTCTAAGAAAAATTTCTCTCATTGATTTATCGTTGCATACTTTCTCCCAAGATACAAGCAGAATTCTACTCTTCTCCTTTGTTATTGACCATAGAAAATTTCTTTGAATACTTTCTATTGTATTAGTTACTTTGAATGGGGTCTAAAATATTGATAGTAAATATATAGGGAGAGCTTAGAGAGCATGCTTATGGAGCTATAACTTACCTTCATGACTCAAAAAATTTCCCTTCTAGCCAGCTAATTTTCTCAGGACCTTGTCAATTAGCACATTCCACATTTGATTCTTGCATGCCCCAATGAACATTGGCATATCTCAGTAAATAGAAGGGAGTGTTGAAACACTACACACAATATCCATTGCTATTTTTCTCTAATGATTCTCTATAATGTTTATAAAAAACACATTACTATTATCCATGTTTATCATTTCTTTGGATGTTTTTCCATAGAGATTTAGTATCCTCTTAAAATGCCTTGTCTTAGCTATAGATGATCCCCCTCAAAAATGTTTTTCATATGATAAGATATATTATGAATATGATAATATTTTTTAAATAAATCAAGCTTAGATGATATAATAGATATTATAAAGAGTTCATTTTATATTCAATTGAAATATTTTGTGCTCATATGATACATAGTTATATTTTAAGATATTACTAGTGTTCTATTTTTTAAGGATTAAATTTAGTTTCTTATAGTGTTAGATATTTTTAAGAAGTAAATATTAAAAAGAATGTAAGATACATGTTTTTACTTAAATGCATAGTTATTATTTAATTTTCTATCTAGTTTAAGGATAGATGGTTCTTCACTCAAATATTAATTTCTAAGTGGAAACTTGTGTAAAAAAAAATCAAAATTACTCTTATCATATATAAATTAATTATGGGATGATAATATGTATATCATATCTTTGACATAGAACAAAATAATCTAATATTGTTGCTTGCCTTTATAAATATTATCTATTGCAGTTTATCCATATTTAATGGATTTCACTAGCAAGAATACCATTTTGAAAGTCTGGCAAGGGATATGGGAGTGGTATGTCTTTGGGTTTTCATTCATAAGATCCAAGGTCAAACCCTAGTAGAAGGGTAGTGGGACCCCTCATAAAAACCCATGTTTTTTACTCATATTTTGGTCTCATAAAGGATATTGTAGTGGCATGTGTTTGGATTTTCATTTAGGAGATCCAAGTTCAACCCCAATATGACGGGACTGGGATCCCTTGTAAAAAACCATGTTTTTAACTCAAAATTCTAGTCTCATGAAGGATACTATAGTCATATGTATTTGGGTTTTTATTCAAACCATTGTACAAGGGGGGCAATACCCCTCATTAAAAGTTGTGTTTTAACTCAATTTTATCTCATGAAAGATACCATAGTGGTATGTCTTTGAGTTTTCGTTCAAGAGATCCAAGTTCAAATATTGGTACAAGGGGGGACCAAGACTCCTCAAAGATACCCATATTCTTAACTGAACTTTTTTTCCAATGGGTCCATGGTTCAATGGTGGATACATATGGGTGTCATAGCTCAAACCAAGGTTCAAATCCTAATGGTACCAAATAGGTCATTTAGCTTGATGTTACTAAGTTTATGTAAAAGGGAAAGGGAAACCCTTTCAAAATACTACATTTTTTTTAAGAAAATAAAATAATACAATTTTTAAGAAGTTATTAATATTTACGTACTCTATTCTAACTTACTCTCTAGACTTTATATTTTTCCCTCCTTTAACAAGTCATATTTTTTTAACAAGTTATATATGGGTTCTATTGGGGCCACTTCCATTAAAATACCAAAATATTACATTTGTTGTTAGGTCAATTAAATCATATCCATCATGTTATTATTACAAATATTTTTCATTTTTTTATTTATCAAATATATTCTTCAAATTCTTCAAAGTCCTATGTTTCCACAATAATCTCCTTGACATTGATTTTTATTAAAAGATAAAATCTCAATTGGTGAGTTGCCTTATAAAATTTGAATTTATCCAAGATGAAAATCAACATTGCTATTGACTAAATTATCTACTACTTGATTTTATTCTCTACTAATATGCTCACAATTCCAAGAGATTACCTCCAATAATAGATGATGAACATCAACAATAATATTATTTTTTATCCAATTTCCACATCTATTTTCGTTGATACCATTAATGATAATTTATGAATACCCTTCTATTGAAATATTTTCCATCCTTTTTATTGCAACTAGAGTTAAAATATTTCTTCCATATAGTTATTCTTATTCAATATTTCTTCCATCTAGATTTAAAATATTTATGATGTGATGAAAATAATCGCTATAGCATGAAAATATTTTGTATTCCTATATCATATTGTGAGCTATTTCTCCCTAGATTTTTGAAACCAGTATAACTCCTTTTTTAATGCATTATGATAATAAAAAAATAATTGTTTTCTTTATCATCTGAATCCTAATTTTTTTTTGCTATCTCTTATAAAGTTTTGATCTTGTATTCAATTGCTTTATTTTCTTTAAAAATATTATCAAAATATTTCGTATTGTAAATCTTCATTTCCTCCTTTAAATATTACATATTTCAAACAAACTTGTACATATATGATCCTTAAAAAATTGCTTCACCCTACAATAACACAACCATATGAAAGAAATCATGGACTTAAATCTATATAGACTATAATAAAAATGGCTTTGGATGAACATTATTTGGTAAATCATAAGTCAAAAGAATGGGTTTGTGATATGATCCTACTCATAATAAAATATTTGAAGATATTGTATACTTTGTTTATATTCATTTATTGGATAACAAAAATCTATTCAATCTTTCTACTATATAAGTTTGTCCAATGTGTCTATTATCCCATGTACAACAAAAAATTAAAGGAATAAGATCCCAAAGGCCATTTTAATTAATAAATTAAGAAAAAACATGCATTATTTTAAACCATCCTTGAAGTCCACCATTGTTTTGCAAAGGATATTGAAAGCACGAGGATACGAAAACAAAAAAGGAAAAGCTCCAAGCACGATGCAAAAATGGAACTGAACTTAACGCTAAACCCTACGAATTAAAAATGCATGAAATGGAGAAAAACATGAATTGAAGCCCAAATGAAATAACAGCCCTTCTCTTTTATTGATGTATTTCACATTTCGGTTACAATCCACATCCTCCCTTTTTAGGGGCGAGGAGCGTCAAATTCATCTCTTGGTCACATCCATGGATAACCATCCTTCTTCCGCGTGCCCACATGTAAGATGGGCGGACCAAAATGTCGCCGCCGCTTGTGTCTACGAATGTTGATTCCTTGCTGCTCCTCCGATGTTCCGATCCTACGTTCAAAGGAACAAGAAATAGTTAGTAGCACCTGCGGGTGAAACAAAACATGCAATCCCCAAGCCTACGATCAGTGAATGAGAAAAATGAATTAAACTATAACTAAAATGAATCCAAATGCTCTAAAAATTTGATAGGGGCATCAGGACATCACCAGGAGGGCACTGCAAAAAGAACAGTCAGGAAATTCCTCACCGATTTGAATTCGCTCCGGGGGTGAATTTACCTGCAACAAAATGCCGAAAAGGTACTGTCCCAAATGTCCTACCTAGAGAGCTCCAAAAGACCTGCAAACTTGGGGTTAGCTAATTGGGGGTATTTTGGGAAGACCCAGATGGTCATATTTTCCCAATTTGGCCTCCATTAGCAGGAATTTGATGATGCTACCTGCAAGTTAGTAAAGACAAAAAGTGATAGAACATGATAAGATTTGCTCAAAACATTACGAAATCGAAATTGCAAACTACCTAAGCAGCATAAGATGAAATGCAAGATAAAAATGATAGAAAGAAAAATCTGCCATAGATTCCTAATCGTTCCTAAAAGGGACGATTAGACTCGCAGTAGTGCGGGGGCGCCCGGGCAGGCCGCCCACCGTTGGGACCTGATTTCGGCGCCAATCCACTTGGGATGGGTCCAAAATCTCTTGTAAGGTGTTGTCGACAAATTGGGGTGGTATTCTATGGCCAAATGTCGGGTTTTGGGCTCAAGATTCGACCTTCCAATGATCACCCAATGACCTCTTCTCCAAAAGAGATCACGGATGTGAAAGGCACAAATCGCACAAGGATGTATGGGGAAATAAAATGGCAGCACTTCGTTGCTCCAAATTGCTCTTACTCTCTATATTTTGGGGTGAGAAAACCCACCAATTTATAGACCTGGAGGTCTCTTGGGATGAGCATGCAGAGGCACCACTTGGCAGCCATGCCCTTCCAGGGGAGGGAAGATTCCTCCCTGAATAGGGACTCCATGACTGCCCTTGTAACAACCTCTAATGCTCGAAAACGCTCACCTATACTCCCATGCAATGAAGGAAGCGTTAAGTGGCGGATCCGAGCTGCCATTTGCCAAGATTTGACTTTTTGCCCATCAAACCTGCAATTCGCCCCACCCTGGAGCGAATTGTGAATTCATCCCTAGGAGGAGCGAATCCCAATTAGAATTCGTCCCTGGGTGGAACGGATATTGAGCAAAGTGCCTGAAGGTGCCAAAATGATTTTTGACCTTCCAAAACTATTGTGAGAGTGGTTAGGACCACTGTTTAACCTCTAGGGGCTGTGTGTGCCAATGTGATCAGTGTTTGCAGTCACATAATCGGATTGGTGTTGTTTTGGTGTCTACAGATGCCCCTTTTTGGGATGCGTTGTGCAAGGCACAACGTCGAGCAAAAATAGATAACCAAAGCACTAATGATTAGGGTTTCTTAGTAACCTAACCAACTTTTGATGCCCCAAGTATGAAAAGGGCATGCATTCTTGAATCCTTGCTTCTGACGAGCGAAGGAACTCAGTTCAAGTGTTAACCTTTTTCGGTGAGGTGTTACTTGAGCTTGGACATTGATCAGTCATGAATAGGCAAAGGGCGCAACCTTTTGTCTGTGGGAACCTTGAGTTCATGATTCATGAATGCCAAGTGATTGATCAGCTTGTGATTATTGCTTGTTTACTGCCCCAAGCAGAGGCATGATTTGTCTTTGCCAATGATTCTTCGAATGCATGCCATTTCCATGATTGGGTGTGTATTTGTTGATTGGTGACTAAGTGTGACTACCCCCTCAAGCGACGAATCGATGAGGGAATGACCTACATGAGAAAAGCGACGAGTCACTTGACCCAAGATGACTTAGGTAAGGGTGCCTTCAGAGATTTATCTTTGAATGTGTGTGCAGTTTTTTGACATTTAGACCTATTTTTGGTGGGTGTTAACCCTTTTGGGGATGCCTTTCTGGAGCTAAAATTGTCAAAAATTCGTCTTCCCATGGAGCGGTCCGGCCATGGTGGCCTTCTTAGGGAGTAGGATGGTGACGATTTATAACCTCGATGTCTATTTTGGATGCCAAGAAGGTCAGGCATGAAGGCGCCTTCGTTCGGCAACTCTATTGCTATTTTTGGGTGGGTTTTGACCCTTTTGGCGACGTCGTTTGGGGATGAAATTCTCGAAGATCCGTCCTCCCGTGGAGCGGTCCGGCTATGGTAGCCTTCTTAGGGAGTAGGATAGTGAGGATTTGTGACCCCGACATCTATTTTGCATGCCCGAAATGTCAAGTGCAAAAGCACTCTCATTGGACAGTTTTATTGCTGTTTTTGGTGCATTTTTGTGCATTTTTTTGCTATTTTTGAAATGTTTGCTCTGTATTCGTCCCTGGGTGGGATGAATTCCTATTGAGCATTCATTCCAGGGTGGGACGAGTGCTAACCAGAGTGCTCATCCCAGGGAGGAATGATTACAGGCTCAAAAAGCCTATTTAAAGGCCAAAACTAGGGTTTGGGCTCATTTGCACTTGTTTTTTCTGGCGATTTGGAGCTCTGAGGAGGAGGTCAATTCTGTGAAGCGAAGCTAATTTTTTCCACCATGAGTGCATGAACCGGATCGAGTGACGGGCAAGCGAGACCAGTAAGTGAACTCCCTCTTTATTATTTTCTTGTATTATAGTTTTTTTGTTCGAATTTATCAATTTGAGAGTAGAAAACCCTAGGTTGACAAATTAAATTTTGTTATTTTTGAGTTTTTTTGTGTTTGTGTTAATTTATCAATTTGAGAGTTAAACCCTAGGTTGACAAATTAAATTTTGTTTTGCGTTTATGTTGTTTGTATCTGTACACTATTTTTCATGATTCTAATGTGCTTATTTTGTTGTCTGTTGTAGGTTGTGAAGAGCGGTATCGCGTGCCGACTATTTTTGTGAAGCATGGAGGGGGGGGGGGGGGGGGGTTATTCCCGGGGCAAGGGGTGACTGGTTGGAGCCAGTGATTGGGGATCGGGCCTACTTGACGGCCCTGATCAACTTGTGGGATCCTCGGACTAATACTTTCCATCTCCCAATAGGGGAGATGACAGTCACTTTGGAGGATGTCTATCGGATTCTTAGGATTCCAATAGACGGACTGTCGATCAGGACGACGTCACGGGATCAGCGGACAGCGGTGCTGACATGCTACTTCGGGCATGGGGAGGAGTTGGGGGTGGATGGTCCAGTGGAGAGGGCAGAGATTGACTTCCAGATGGGTGGGATTCTGGTTCGATGGTGGTTTGAGAGGGGGGTGTTGGGAGTGAGGCACGCATTGCTTATGGGCCTCATTTCCAACATGCTGCTACCTGACTCGTCAGGTGTGAGGTTCTCATGGAACCTGTTGGATGTGGTCTATCGGTTGGTGGAGTGTTCATGCAGGAGCCTTTGGTCATGAGATGGGGATAGATGCTATTGGCGTAGCTTTATGGGGAGCTATATGAGGTCCGCTAGAGGTGAAAGGGGATCAGCTGTAGCTATCTTTAGAGCTGGGGTTGGCAGCACATAGCGGTGGAGAGACCAGGGGGGTTATCATGGATGACATGGGTGGAGATGGTAGATAAGGATATAGGTTACGTGGCTCTGTGGTGGCGGTCTAAGGAGCAGGGATAGAGTCGACGATGGGCAGGTGTCGTAGGGCACTATGTCGATGCCTTTGCTTGGCTTGCTCTGGGGAGGTGTTCTGGCATCCCTATCGGGACTGTCTAGCCTGGTCGGAGGCTGGAGAGTGGCTCTGGTGGGTACGTAGGGAGCGGTGGCTGATTGGGCGACATGGGACCGAGCAGGAGTTCTTCTCGTATAGTCGGGTGACACGATAGTTTGGGGTGCGCCAGGGGTTGCCTGGTGAGCCCATGGTCTATCGGCTTGGGGGACGAGAGGACTCTGGATCGGTCGGTCATCGCGCCATTGGGCGAGGATTTGGATGCGGTGATCGACATCCCGATGTGGATGACGTCGGGACTACTATAGAGTATGATCAGTGGTGGACTCTACGGTGATGGCGGGGAGAGGGGCCACTGGGAGGTGCGGAGGTAGTAGCGGGGAGGGTGTCGAGGCGCTAGGAGATGATTGGGGAGCTCCGCTCGAGGAGGCGGACATGGTGGAGGTAGATGATGTGGATGTGGATCTTGGGGCTTCGGATCAGCCGGAGATGCAGGACGTCACGGAGTAGTGGGAGCCAGAGCAGGCTATTGTTCCAGAGATGCCCATGCCTTAGGGAGATTTGGAGGACACGGAGTCAGGGGTGTGCACTGAGAATGCATGATTGGTGGAGCTACTAGGAGGTGAGATGAGGAGTTGGGGGAGGCTCTGCAAGAGAGGGATCTCTTGCGGGCTCAGTTAGCAGAGTGGGAGAATGCATGGGCTGCGCACCGTCGATAGGAGGGGGATACCGATGCTGCATGGGAGAGGGATCTCCTACGGGTGCAGTTGGCATAGCGTGACGATGTAGTCATGATGTACCATCGATGGGAGGCGGAGTGGTGTCGACATCGGATGGATTTGGAGGGAGAGATCATCCACCTCGGGGGGCGGGTACCTGAGCCCTCGGGAGGTGGGTCGTCATGCCGGATGAGGGGTAGTGATACTGAGCAGTCAGCATCATCTCATCGTAGGTGACTGGATGAGGGAGGGGGTAGTAGGCATGATGCGGGGGCTAGCAGCAACCGCCCTGAGGGGTCCCATAGGACCCACACCATGGGGGTAGTTCTCGTCGCACCGATCCTGCGTGATCATGGTGGCCGACGCCTTAGGCTTGGGGGTTTTGAGATTTTGGATTTTGTTGCGGGGTCACATGACCGGTTCTTTGTAGCCTATGGGCATTTTTGATGATATATATATAGACTTTATTTTTTTTATGCGCATGTGATGATTTGATTTTATGCATGATGATTGATGAATATGGATGTATGCATGTTAAGTTATAGTGATGAATGCATATGTGTTGATGAGTGCAAATGTTTCTAATTTATATGATATGCAAATGGAATGGATGAATTGAATTTGTGATGTTTGGTAGTCGCACCATAGACTGTGTAGAACTTTATGGCTTTTTGTCCTAGGCGATGGCTGCGGTAAATAGCTTTTTATGTATACATGTTTTTTTGGTATTTTTTGATGGCGATGCAAGGATGAAAGATAGCAAGTTGGTTGAGAATGTAGTTAAGGTTTTCTGGGACTCAGATGTTTTAACTAACTAGCCACGACTGTACTTTATCTCACAAGACTTTTGACCAAGGTATGAATCGGACTTGTCTTGGACCAAGTTATTTCACATCCCTGTGTGTGCAATTGAGTTCATTTATGTGGTGTTGGTCAGGATACCGCCAGTGCCAGATAGGTTATCAACCAAACCTGTACTGAGGATCACCTGATTAGCTCCACTAACTCCTTTGTTGTATTTAGTCAGATTAATCTGCGGTGCTATCGTAGGATACCATAAGCTAGCTCATCCACATGCAAACATTGATCTGCACACAAGTTAATGTGACAGATATATCGTCATGCGGGAGGTTTACCACCAGTGACCGATAGGCTATCAACCAAACCGATACTGAGGTTTGCCTCATGACCCGTCTGGATGCTGAGAGTTCCAGGGATTCAAGTTCGACTCCCTTCTTTTCTTCAATTGTATTGGGATACTTGCTCTTTTGTAGTGATAAAAATCACTATTTATTTTTGTATTATATTTTTCTTTTGAGCAAGGGATTAGGATATGGAGTGATGAGAATCACTATTTTATGTGCTTTTCTTGATGTATGCACTTTGGTTGTGATGTCAAAATTTGGATTTTTGACGTTTGCAAATTGTTGATGTTTTGCAACTTTTGAGAACTTGGGATTCTTGGGGAATTGGGTAGGGAGGATGCTTGTCCTTTTGCCAACTCTCGGCATTCTTGGGGTCATTCGCACGGGGGATGAGCAAGATAACCATTTCGCTTATGGTGACCTGGATTGCTTTGCAGGTTTCATCTTTCGTTCACACAACTTGGGAATGTTTTATGTGTTTTAATTTGTGTTGGGATGCTACGTAACAAGGTGTGATCCAAGTAGAATTCTACCTTCGTAAAATCTGTCTGACTTGGTACAGTATGTGGCTAGAAAGCTAATGATGATTGAATGACGAAAACTCTTGATACATTAGAAAACAATTGACTATGATGTGGGAGAATAACGTGAATGGCGGTTATAGGCGATGAGCTATTGATAAAGCGGAAAAATGTAGAAGATGATGGTTTTGCCAAGTAATGATAGTCTATGGCGCTTTGACCTTTATGACCACAAATATGCAATGTGTGGGTGCGATGCGTAATGCAACTATATGTTTTTGTGTTTTTGATGGATTGATTTGTGTGAATATGAAGATGATATGCAAAATAGAGCTCTTTATTTTTGTGACGATTTTGAGCATGTATGGAAATGAGATGCAAATTTTGTTATTTTTGATGATTTTATTGTTTTTGAATTTTCTTGTTTTTGACCAAGCGATTGCGGGAATCCTTGGAGCATTTTGGGGATTGACCAAGCGATTAGGGAAATCCTTGGAGCATTTTGGGGATTGACCAAGTGATTACAAAAATCCTTGGAGCATTTTGGGGATTGACCAAGCGATTACGAAAATCCTTGGAGCATTTTGGGGATTGACCAAGCGATTATGGAAATCCTTGGAGCATTTTGTTTGGGCTATGGCTCTTCTAAACATGGAATGGCCGCAAATGACTGATGTTCAAGGGTTCTAGTTCCTTGATTCCATCAAGAGAGGCTAGCCGGTATGTTCCAGGTCCTATTTTGCTATCAATTACATAGGGACCTAACCAGTTTGCCATGAATTTGTCCCTTAAATGGGATGGCAGACTAGAGTTCTGTTGGTTTTCTTTCAAGACCAAGTCACCGACCTGAAAGTCCCTCAAGTGAACTTTCATGTTGTATGCTTTCTTAAGTCGCTCTTGATAGATACGTAAATGCTCGAGGGCATTAACGCGTCGTTCATCAAGCAACGTAAGCTGGTCTAACCGGGCCTATCGCGCAGTATCATCATCGATGAACTCTTGCATTGATATGCGTAGGGAAGGAATTTCCAACTCGAGAGGCATGACAGCCTCGGAGCCATACACGAGCAAAAATGGAGTTGCCCCAGTGGGTGTCCGAATGCTAGTGCGATAGGCCCACAGGGCAAGTGGGATCTGAATGTGCCAATCCTTATGATTATCTATGACTATATTTTTGAGGATGGCGACTAGCATTTTGTTTGACGCCTCTGCTTGCCCATTTGCCTACGGATAATAGGGGGTCAAAAAATTGTGCTGAATTTTGTACTTTGTGGTCAAAGCATGCACATCTTTGTTCTTGAATGACGTCCCATTATCCGAGATTATCTTGGATGGAATACCAAAATGACATATGATGTTATGCAAAATGAACTCCACAATGCGGGGTCCAGTCGTAGAGGTAAGCGAAACTGCTTCCACCCACTTGGTGAAGTACTCTGTGGCCGTGATGATAAACGTGTGATGACCTGACGATGCAGGGGAGATCTTTCCGATTAGATCTAGGCCCCACTATGAAAAAGGCCAAGCCGATTGGATCGGCTGCAAGGCTTGGGAAGGTACATGTGTCAAATTAGCATGGTGTTGACACTTCACGCACTTCCTGACATATGCGCAACAATCTCGCTCTAAATATGGCCAATAATAGCCCATGCAAAGAATGCACTTTGCGATGGCCATACCGCTGAAGTGGCCACCGCATGTACCATCGTGCGCTTGGGCGATCACCCAAGTGGACTCTTGCTGGTCCAAGCATCGAAGGAGGATCCCTTCATAGCTACGATGGTACAAAATGTCTCCTAACAAGACATGCTTTGCCACTTTCTTCTTGAATGCACATTTTGCGGCATGCGTCAATCCAAGTGGGAGGTTACCTAACTTGAGGTAGTCCCTTATGGGTGAATACCAATCCTGCTGATCAGAAGCCTCGATGGTATGAACAGCCAGTCCCTCTTGAAGTTCATCCCTAGCAAAAGTTGAGCGGGAGAGAACTTGCAAGAATAGCATTGTATTGCTATTAAGGGGAGTAGGGGAGAACAAGGACCCCCAGTTGGCATGTTTCAGACGATCATGGATTCGAGAGAACCTATCCATGGATGGCTCAATCTGGATCAAGTGGATTCCTGGCGTTAAATCAGAGCTTGCTCGCTCCATCGTTGATTGTGATAGTGTTTTGACTTGAATGGTGGTCATATCACCAGAAATGTCTTGCAGGATTAGCGACCCCAAAGAGGCCATAGTGTCCGCAAAATGATTCGATGACCGAGGGAGTGCCTCGATGTCGTACCATTCAAGATTTGCCAAGAATTTGTCCACAAGGGCTTTGTAGGCCTGTAGAACTGGGCATTTGCATTGGAATACCCCTTTGACTTGGTTGACAATTAACAGCGAATCACCGAAGATATTCAATCATTTAATGTTCATGGTGATTGTTGTCTGAAGACCTATGAGCAAGGCTTCATACTCTGCATTGTTGTTGGTGCATGGGAAATTTAATTTAAATGACAAGGGCATAGGAGCGCCCTACGGTGTGAAGAATACTATTCCCGTGCCACCACCTTGCTCACATTTAGAACCATCAAAAAATAGGGTTATGTCGGCCTGTGACTCAGGCTCGTCAAAATCTGGTGATTCTGAGACATGGAAGACCCCATCATCGGGTAGTTCTATAGTCAGAGGTTGGTCGTCTTCGAGAGGAGCCTCTGCTAGTTGATCGGCTATGACCTGACCTTTTATGGATTTCTGTCCAATAAACTCTATGTCAAATTCTGTCAACAACATGATCCATTTCACCGTGCGACTACTATGATAAGTATGACTCATCATGTATCACAATGGATTCTCCTTAGACACAACATACGTCTTGTTGCTCAGCATGTAATGGCATAGCTTTTTGGTAGCAAACACCACTTCCAAGCAGAGTTTCTCAACGTATGCATAGTTAAGTTCATAGCTGACCAGGGTGCGGCTAAGATAGTAAGTAGCCTGTTCCCTGTGAAGTTCGTTCTTCTAGGCTAACATGGCTCCTAGTGCCACCTCAGTAGCTGAGATGTATAAGTAGAATGACACTCCTGGTCTAGGTGGTGCCAATACTGGCGGTGAAGCCAAGTATTGTTTAATGTCGTCGAAGGTTGACTGGCACTCGTCATCCCAGTGAAATGCTACCCCCTTGTGCAACAACTTGTTCATTGGTCGGCACTTGTCAGATAGCTGCGCTATGAAGCGCTTGATCGACGCGACCTTTCCCTGTAGGCTTCTGAGCTGCTTGATGGTAGTTGGGGGATGCATTTCAAGGATTGCCTTGACTTTGTTTGGGTCCACCTCGATGCCCCATTTTGAGACTATGAAACCCAAGAGTTTTCCAGATGTGATGCCAAAAATGCACTTCTTGGGATTCAGTCTGACTCTATGCTCCATGAGGCGATCGAGGATCTTGCTTAAGTCATCGAGATGATCCAGGCACAAAAGAGATTTGGCCAACAAATCATCCATGTAATCTTCCAAAGTCTTGTGCATGTAATCATGGAAGATGTATGTCATGGCACGTTGGTAGGTGGCGCCAACATTTTTAAGGCCAAAAGGCATGACCTTATAACAAAATGTCCCCCAAGGCATTGTGAACGCCATTTTTAGCTGGTCTTCGGGGCTGATACAAATTTGATTGTATCCCGAGAAACCATCCATGAGGGAAAGCATTTCATGACCCACTGTAGCGTCTACCAATGCATCGATGCTCGACAAGGGAAAATCATCCTTAGGACTCGCTTTGTTTAGATCTCAAAAATTAGTGCATATGCGAATCCTCCCGTCAAGCTTCTTGATGGGCACCATGTTGGACAACCATGGTGGATAATCCATGCAGATGACAAACTATGCATCCAACAACTTTTGCAATTCATCTTTGACCATTAAGGCCACTGTTGGGTGCATCTTGCATAGTTTCTGCTTAACTGGCTTGACTGTCGGATCAAGCGTTAGATTATGCATGACTAGCTGTGGGTCTAGTCCCGACATGTCTTTGTATGACCATGCAAAAACCTCCTTCTTCTCTTTGAGAAGGGCAATGTAGTCGGCTTGCTCTTCGGGGGATAAACTTACCCCCAACTTGATGATCTATGGATTCATTGGATCTGAGCCGATGTCTACGTCAGTCGTCTCCTCGACCGACATGTGGGATCCATCTTCCAACTGATGTGGAGTTGGGATCAAGTGGATATCATTTGCTGAGTTTAGATCATCGTTAGGAACCTCGGGTCCCTCTTCAGCATGGCAGATATCTTGAGTTGGCCTAGGGGTAAAATGGAGCATTTCATCGAAAGGCCAGTACTCGGATGGGGATGGAGGGGAATTGACGTGATCCTAGTCTATGGCATCTATGTCTAGAGATAATGACTATGTTGGATCGGCCAGATTGTGGATGGGGGCGGTTAAGTCAATGGAGATCATGTTGATGAAATGATTTTGGTCTCCATTACCATGGGTGTGGTTACTCGGACATCCTGGATGCTCTCTATGCTCGGGATCTGGCTCTAGAGGGATGGGCATGAATGGATCGGCCCTATGTGCGGATAGGAAGACAGGGTCTACCCTCGGCACTGATGTCACTATAGGGTCTCTGGGTGGAAGGTATGCTTCGTATGCCCAGAGTAGTGGATCCAACACTTGGTCCCACCATGCTGGGTCTACGTACCACTCATGCCCTGGCACTATGTTTAATTGTTCGAATATGTCGTTAATCTCCAAGGGGTGCCGATGCTGCATCTGTCGCATGTGATTAAGATATGCCATCTCTATTTCATCTTCATAATCACTATCGAAGATCCAAAAGCCCTCGTTGGCTCTGACAACTATTTGAGGTATGACAGGCTCGTCCTGCTCGAGCAAATTAATGTGGTCCCACCTAGGTTGTTCCGCTCTCTACGGGGGACTTGATTTCCTTGGAGCGGCGCTTGCTCGATGGGAGCATCCAGGGGGAACATTGTCAAGAGGCTTTCTTGATAATCATCCATGGGGATCACCTGTGAGTGATCGCTATCTGATTCGAAGGGGTCATACGATGCTGGTTCATACTCCGACTCGTCCTCCGAGGACCCTTCTTGACATTGTCTAGACCCTCCTTGAAAATGAGCTCTCGAGCTTTCTCCTCTCTCGAGCGAAGGGAAGGGATTACTAGAGCCAACAAGGTTGATTGTCGTTAATGGGAGATAATCCCTCAATGTATATGTGGTGTTAGGGTTGGCATATGGATCTGATGCCAATCCCCCCTTGTTGCCTATCCCTAGGCCTTGCATGTTCTCCACCAAGATGTCCAAGGGCAGGGGTGGTTGAACCCTACTCCTGACTTGTCATATGGCATTTGGTATCTTGGTTGGCAAAGAACACGTATCCCTTGCTCATATCGGCCTAACCCATATCCGTGCCAATTGCATTGGCCAAGGTATCTCAGAGCAAAGTCTGGGTTAGACAAATAGTTGACATTTTCAGCAAAAGGCTCTTCGTCTTCGTCCTCTTGCGTGCATGGTGCAACGCCATGATCAAGGCCCCCATACACAAAGTTTGTCTGGTTCGGCGGGTAGCCTAGGGGAACAATAGTGCCAATGGGGAGTCGAGGTCTCCCCATGTCCTGCATGGATTCTAGTGTGGGTGTTGCTACAATATTCCACACCAGATACTCCCCTAGGCCCGTATTGGCCATTTCAACGGTGATCGTTGGCGGTTGAGGGGGAGGGAATGGAAGTTCTCCTTGAGTCCACTCCATGTCGGGTGGACTAGGAGCCTCGACTTCCATTCGGCTAGGCATCTCCTCAGTAGAGATAGTTGACACTGATGGCAGTGTCTCTTCCAAAGGTTTTGCCTCTTCCAGGGGTTCCTTCCCTTTGTCCTTCTGTTTGGCCCCCAAAGATGGTGTCGTTGGTGGAGGACCAGACGATGAAGATGAACCCGACTAGGATTTTGAAGAACTTGTTAATGGGGATGCCTACGGAATCGGACCCTATTTAGATGGATTTAACTAGAAATCCAAATGCGTTGATGGCAGGGTCGATTGCGGCATCAGCTGCACCGCATTACAATACTTGAAGGGTTCCAAGTCCATCGGGACTACATGCACCTCCCCTTCAAATGTATACTTTAAACATTGGTGAGCTATCGAAGGGACACACTTCATGTCCCTGATCCATGGCCAGCCTAGCAAGATGTTGTAGGCCATCTCACCCTCCAATACGTGGCACAATGTGGGTATGGTCTTTTGTCCCACTTGGATTGGTAGGACTATTGTGTCGACTATCGAGCAGATTGCATCATTGAATGCTCGTAGAGTGTAGGTGGAAGTTGTGATGTGAGATGCGGGCAACTTCAGATGTTTGAGAGCCATAGTTGTGATGATGTTGTTGGACGAGCCAGTGTCTATCAACACCCTCTTGTATGGGATCCCGTTGACCCACGCGATAACGTGCAGGGGTGGATCTGCCATGTCATCAGTCACTGATCTCAATTCGTCTTCTCGAAATGTGATGACTGGCTCAGTGCATCATTTTACATGCCCCATGAAGTTGTTGAAAGAATTTGTCTCATGGGGCTGCAACTCGATGGCTTTCAAAATCTCCATTAGAGCTTCTCGATGGGGCGTAGATTGTTGTATAAGCTCGTATATGGAGAGCCTAGCCGATGTGGTCCTCAAACTCTGAGTTAGTTTGGTCCGAAGTGTGGCCACCGGCTTAGGCGAAGGAGGTTGTGCAAGGTGCTGTTGTGGTTGCGAAGTTGTTGGCACCTCTCCTACCGTTGTCGCAGGAGCATTCATGCTCGGATACCTCCTGTTTCGAGTCACTATACTGATCATCCCTACATATCCCTACATGGGGCAGTTCTGTGTGACCTCGTTAACTTGTAGGGTCTTTGCCTATGGAGCATGAGCAGGCAAGGGGTCTTTGAAGACCTCCATTTGTTGATTGCTTGGTGCGACGGGATTATCCACCGCTAGTGTCTTGTTATCAATCAGGTCTTGCACCAAGCCCTTAAATTTCCAATAGGCATTTAGGTCATGTCCCTACCGCCTATGGAACCTATAGTACAAGTCCTCTCTATACCCCTTAGGCTTGGGCACATTGGGATCTATAGTCTGAACCTCTGGCAGGTTGATCAAGTTTGCCGCTAACAAGCGGTCAAACAAGGAGTCCCTGGACTCTATGTAGGGTGTGAATTGTCACCTAGGGTGATGCTACTAACTCTGTTCTTGCCTCTAATTTTCTCTATCATAGTTGTTAGGAGGCACTTCCTGATAGTTAGCCTTTTGAGGTTGTGTTGCTTGTGCAGGCTTAGGGACATTGATAGCAACTTGGTTAACCGTAGTGGGTTTTTGTTGCATGGTCCCAACTTTAGTGTTTTTAGTCCACTCTTTTTTCTTAGGTTTGGCTATCTCGCCATCCTGTATTTTGATCTCTTCAATGATCCTGGCTTGCGCCAGAGCTTCTTCTAAGGTGGCATATTGCTGCAGCTACAATAGCATAGAGATCGATCTCAAACAACTCTTGGAGAACATCTGAGTGAGGTCGGACATAGGAGGGAGGTAGGGCAGCTTTGAAAGCAATGTCCTCCATCGATTCCCATAGGCCGCCATGGTCTCCTCCTCATACTGCCTGAGGCTGGCTAAGTCACTCAGTGACGCCTTCTTCTTGGTATTGAAGGTGAAGCATTCGAGGAACGCATCCACTAACTGATCTAAGTTGTTAATGTTGTGCTTTGGTAACTGAGTAAACCAATCCGAGGCAGGGCCTACGAATGTGGTTATAAATGTTCTCAATAACAAAGCATCATTGTCCTGAATGCCGAAGCATTGGCTCAGGAATCTCGTCACATGCTCTTGAGCATCTTCCTCACCTCTAAAGGTTGCCAACTGAGGTAGCTTAAAGTGTTTAGGGTAAGGAGGTGCTGGCACGGATGGATGCATAGGATGACTATGGAGTTGGCGTAAAGTGGGCTTTTGGGGCCTAAAATTTTTGGTCTCCATAGACTCCAAATGCTCTAGCAGTGCTTTATATGCATCTGAGGATTTAATTTCTTCCTCTTTAGTTTGCTCCCATTGTGGGTTGTGGGAGACTTGAGGCCTCTGAAGGGGTGGCCGGATGGCAACTCCTCCGCCTAGGTAGGGCATTTCGGCCCGATCTTCTTCTTGCTCATATTCCTCGTAAGCTTCTTGAGGAGTCTCTGGATGAGACCTATGACCCTGGGTGGGTCCCCGCGGAGGGTACCCATCGTTGTTCCGGGGAGTGGCCTCCCGCTCAGGTCTAGGAGGTCTCGGAGGCAGCACTTGGTAAGGTCACGGAGACCTATCTCGCACCAAGGGATTATGCCTCTCATATGGTTCCGCTCTTTGGGTGCGAGGGGTTGGGACCCTCTCAGGCACTGGGTTATGGAGCAGCTCATCTGTTTGGCATCGAATGCGCTCTTTGCTAAGGCGATATAGATGCTCTAGCTGCTGCTGGTCTTGCTCAAGCCGCGTGATCTACGCTTGGCGGGCGGCATGTCTGGCGACTTCCAGGTCAATTTGTTCTGCCATCCTGAGCCTAGGAGGCCTGGATGCCTCTCCTATGCACTTACCTCGGTCTCGATGATCCGAGATCTCAATAGGTCGCTTCCCTCTGTCGAGGTTGGCGGCATTTACCCGAGGCTCCGGCCTCAGTGGGTGATCATGGTATCTAGCTGGTGCGGAAGCGCATGGCCCCTGCTTGTATATTGCTCTTGAGGAATGTAATCATCTTCCTCGGGCTCCCTTTCATATGTGTGAAAGGGGTGGGCAGAGTTAGCTCGCCCTGCTTGAAGGGCCTTGCACTCTGGATTTTGTCTATTGGTTCTAACAGTGATGGGGGGCAAAGGAGGGATGCCATCATCATGTGGCCTCTCCTCATGGAAACTATGCCGCTCTAGCACTTCATCATGCGGTGGCCACTCATATCGAGCTTCTAAGGGAGCCTTTTTATCTATGTTGAGTGCCACGTGTAAGGACTCTTCCCGAAAGGGGCTATGATGAATGGGCATGTCCCTCAAAGGGGTGTCCCTATAATTCCATCTTGACATGGAATGATGCGGACTCTCTTGCGGGTCAGGCCACCAAGGCGGTATGACTAAGTCCTTAGGGCTATAGCGGAGGTGACTTGTGCCCCCTTGTACACTTTTCGTAGCTTCCGCCCTTGATTGGGCTTGGCTACGTGTGTACACCATGGTGGTGCTTTCCTACAAGCTATGTAGATTTTTATCTCTTTTTATGATTTTTATGCTACACTAAATAGAAATGATCATACACACACACAAAGCAGTGATTATCTCGTTTAAAGATTGAAAGTGTGTCCTAGACCTGGTTTAGTGTGTTTTTGATTTTTGTTTTTGTTTTTTTTTTGGTTTTTTTAAGGTTTTTGTAAAGAACATTTAAATGCAAAATGATGGCTCTTATGGCTCCCAAAAATGGTCGCCCCTTCGATATACCATTGCCATGCCGATATACCAACCTCTCTATATACCCACCCTTACGTGAGGGAAACTATAGGTACGTGAGAGCAGATGGTACATGGAACGTAGGCGGTACGGAAGGGGAATCACCCTATTTATGACACCTACCATAGAAGACTTATCCTCATGCATTGGGAATCACCCTAGCTACACTCGGTCAACTTTCATCAGGATTTACGTCTAGCAACAGTTGCGATCGGGGTAATGGATGCAAAATTCAAGCCAAGGTGGTGATGAAATCCACCGTTGGTCTTGATCAAGGGCTGGGGTTTTACGACCAGCGCCTTGGTTTTTAAGTTGCCACGTGGTGTGTGGGGTTCTTTTTATTTTGCAAAATGGAAACAAGCAAGCGGTAAAGGAAAACTAATTTCCCTAAGCAAGCAAGTACCCTAAAACAGAAAAACTGAAGACAAAAATAGACAAGAAAAGTTTAGAATCCTTACCTCTTCTCTGCCCAAATCTTTCGGTTCTGAGTTTCTGCTCGAAGACTGCATAGACAGAAATTCATCCTGGGGGAATGAATTATAGGACTGTATTCATCATAGGGTGGGGCGAATTCCCATTCGTCCCTGGGTAAGATGAATTACAGCTCTGTATCCGCCTCCTGATGGAACGAACAACAGTCAGCGTGTGAAACTCGACACCTACAAGAAAAAAACAACCAAGTTTGGATCAGATATCTGATCTTAAAAATAGAGGACAAGGTCCCACCATGATCACCACTGAAAGCATGAGGATATGAAAACAAAAAAGGAAAAGCTCCAAGCACGATGCAAAAATGGAACTGAACTTAACGCTAAACCCTACGAATTAAAAATGCATGAAATGGAGAAAAACATGAATTGAAGCCCAAATGAAATAACAACCCTTCTATTTTATTGATGTATTTCACATTTCGGTTACAATCCACATCCTCCCTTTTTAGGGGCGAGGAGCGTTAAATTCATCTCTTGGTCACATCCATGGATAACCTTCCTTCTTCCGCGTGCCCACATGTAAGATGGGCGGACCAAAATGTCACCGCCACTTGTGTCTACGAATTTTGATTCCTTGCTGCTCCTCCGATGTTCTGATCCTACATTCAAAGGAACAAGAAATAGTTAGTAGCACCTGCGGATGAAACAAAACATGCAATCCCCAAGCCTACGATAAGTGAATGAGAAAAATGAATTAAACTATAACTAAAATGAATCCAAATGCTCTAAAAATTTGATAGGGGCATCAAGACATCACCAGGAGGGCACTACAAAAATAATAGTCAAGAAATTCCTCACCGATTTGAATTCGCTCCGGGGCGGGACGAATTTACCTGCAACAAAATGCCGAAAAGGTACTATCCCAAATGTCCTACCTAGAGAGCTCCAAAAGACCTACAAACTTGGGGTTAGCTAATTGGGGGTATTTTGGGAAGACCCATATGGTCATATTTTCCCAATTTGGCCTCCATTAATAGGAATTTGATGATGCTACCTGCAAGTTAGTAAAGACAAAAAGTGATAGAACATGATAAGATTTGCTCAAAACATTATGAAATCGAAATTGCAAACTACCTAAGCAGCATAAGATGAAATACAAGATAAAAATGATAGAAAGAACAATCTTCCATAGATTCCTAATCGTTCCTAAAAGGGACGATTAGACTCATGGCAGTGCGGGGGCACCCGGGCAGGCCGCCCACCGTTGGGACCTGATTTCGGTGCCAATCCACTTGGGATGGGTCCAAAATCTCTTGTAAGGTGTTGTCAAAAAATTGGGGTGGTATTCTATGGCCAAATGTCAGGTTTTGGGCTCAAGATTCGACCTTCCAATGATCACCCAATGACCTCTTCTCCAAAAGAGATCACGGATGTGAAAGGCACAAATCGCACAAGGATGTATGGGGAAATAAAATGGCAGCACTTCATTGCTCCAAATTGCTCTTACTCTGTATATTTTGGGGTGAGAAAACCCACCAATTTATAGACCTGGAGGTCTCTTGGGATGAGCATGCAGAGGCGCCACTTGGCAGCCATGCCCTTCCAAGGGAGGGAAGATTCCTCCCTGAATAGGGACTCCATGACTGCCCTTGTAACAGCCTCTAACGCTCGAAAATGCTCACCTATACTCCCATGCAATGAAGGAAGCGTTAAGTGGTGGATCCGAGCTGCCATTTGCCAAGATTTGACTTTTTGCCCGTCAAACCTGCAATTCGCCCCACCCTGGAGCGAATTGTGAATTCATCCCTCAGGCGGAGCGAATCCCAATTAGGACCACTGTTTAACCTCTGGGGGCTGCCCTTGGGGCTGTGTGTGCCAATGTGATCAGTGTTTTCAGTCACATAATTGGATTGGTGCTGTTTTGGTGTCTACAGAGATAGAATAGTATTGAAATCACCCCCAAGAATACATAGATCATAATAAATTATCAGTGTTTAAAAAAAATATGTTAAGGTCCTTCAAATATTTATTAGGAGTAACTATAGCTGGAGCATACACATTTATAACCCCAAATTTGATGTTTTCCTCTTTCCTACAAAATAGTCTATAAACCCTATTACTTTTTGCTTCTAACAATTATCCATCCCATTTGTCTTTGCCCCATATTGTTACTATACCACTTCAAGGTCATATAGAAGGTATTTCTAGACAATCTCCCATCTTCCAAATTATTTTAAAAGCATCCTTACACTCTCATTATGTAATTTTGTTTTTTTGAATTGATATAAAATTAGGACTATAAACACTTATTAATTCTTTAATAATTCTTCTTTTAGGGTCTTATTCATACCCCTAATATTCCATGTTATTTTCATAATCATTACTTTTAATTTTTATTAGTGGGATTACCCCCACTTCTTACCAATACCTCTAATATTTTTATTTGGCTTCCCAAATTAATATCCCTTTGAGTTTATTTTTCTCTTTGTTCATGTGTTAATGGCCTTCGTCTCCTTTTTCCATTCCCACCAACACCCTCATATTCATAAATATCTTATATTTTTCTATATTATTCATAATGAGACTTATCTTATAAAGGATTAGGTTTCCCTAAAGAATCTAAAATGCAAGGAATAACCTCATAAAAACTATCTTATTTATGCTTCCTTGAAAAACCTAAAGTTTACGGATGATCCTCCATAATCATTACTTTCTTATGCATCCCTAAAAACCCTAAATTTCCTTGAATATCCTCCATATGCTTTCTTAATTTTGTAGATATTGAAACCCTAAAGTGTAATGAATACACTTTGTACTAATTTTATTTTATTGCATGGACAATATTTTATACTACTTGAGAAAAATGAAGATGATTTACCTAGATTAACTTTAACCTCCTTGTAGGAACTAGTTCTAGACAAAAGCAAAAGTGAAAGTGTTTGTAAAAATATCCAAATGATAAGCACTAATTTAGTCCACAAGTAAATAATATGTGTAATGTAATTGAATGATAGAAAATAAAATATAATAAAATACCAATGAAATATAATGCATAATGCATATACCTAATTTACTTTGACTCCCTACCTTCATTTGCTTTAAAATTTGTCTCCTCATCTTCATTTACATCTTTAACTCCTATATTTGAACTTGTGCATTGTACTTTCTCATCCCTTGTGTCATTTTTTTCTTTTAATGGTTGAATTGATTGAGGTATAATGGTCTTTGTCATTTTATGATTTAGAGGGATTTTTATTCCCACATTATTAGGAGTGGAATGTCATGACCCTCCCTTCGAAAACCTTTTCAAACAAAATATTTTATGAATTTATGTGTAATTATTAATGACAGATTTTATCCCTTTATTGGTGCTTTCAGTGGCGTAAAAGGTTTTAAATGATTGTGGTATGGTGGTTATAGGGATGAACTACATGAAGATCTGTGTGGCGGCTTTTGTGGTGGACAACCTAGAATACTGTGGTGGCCATAAAAGCTGGACAGCCTGCCCAGATTCGTGGCGACTACCGATTCCACCATGTAAATACAAAAAAAATAATTAATGATAGATTATGTGGTCTTATGAGGTTTTGATGATAAATGATATGGTACTAATAGACTTTTACTTTTTGCAAGAATAGACATCATCGCAAGTAGCTAGAAATTTGATGGCTTATATAGTAAAAATGACCTGACATGTGTTAGCTATTTTTAGATCTAGCTTACCCTTGATATTTTATGCATATTTTCTATACTTGTGTGCTAAATTATATTAAATAAACACTTCAAGCATGCTCAATGACGGAAGTATATTAAGAAGGTTTACTATTTCTTCATTAAAATAAAAATAAAATCAAATTAAGTGCCCAACTTTAGAATAAATGAAATAATAACATAGCTTAAGCTTAAAATTGGAAAATGAACCCAACTGAGCAAAATATAATAGCAAGAAATTATAATTTTGTTATCTCAAGCGAATTATCTTTGAGTTCTCTTTAAACCCTAAAGGAAGAGGGAGAAGAGGAGTGTTTTTTGGCCTTTAGGGTATGATAAAAGAACATGTAAAATAGAGAGGACTTTTAGACCTTCATTTTGGAAGAAAGGACCAAAAAAGGATCTATACACTAGTGAACACTTGTGTCTTCTCTAAAATAAGCTTATTCAAATAATATAAGATACTCCTCTCTATAAATATTTTGAATATGGTGTTTCAATTCTGTGATATGGAACTAAACTTGTGGATTTTATTTTAGTCATGTATAGAAATATTGTTTGATTAGAGTAAAGCATCAAGATACCATATTTATTAGAATAAATTTATCATTTTAGAAGATTTATATTTATTGCTATGAGTTCCTGAGAGAGAGAATGTAGGGCTTGAGGTTGGCTAATATTTACTTTGTTCACTACCATATTTTATGGTTGGATTTATCTTTGTGCAAACTCCATCAGTCATCTTATTTTGTGAATGTTGCCCATATAGCTATGTAAAATAGGGGTTCTACAATGATACTTGATGTTTTCAACCTATAGAAATATTTCCAATGAGCAACATAGTTCATGTCTGACTAAGTTTTGTAAAGAAGGATACCATGATTCGATTTGGTTTGAAGTATTAAACCTCTGAAGTACCCTACCTTTGGAAGTCATAGGGTTTAGTTGAGCATGTGGCCTATTCGTATTTCTTGTGTGTTGAATACAACACTCTCTATATGGTGTAATATCTTCCTCATATGAATACAAAGATAAAATTATATTAAACTAAAACCTATTATTTTATACAAATTTATCTTGTGAAGTAGAGGTTGCCAAGTGGCACTTGGTTAGAACCCTCAAGACTAGTCATATGACACTTTTCAAACTATAGACGTTGAATGAACCCTAATGGGTAAAAAGGGGTTTGTAATTTTTAATCCCACACTTAAGGTGGTAAGGTGCTTAAGCACCTATATTACCCTTTA
The DNA here is from genome assembly GCA_028583015.1 of Wollemia nobilis. Lineage (NCBI taxonomy): Eukaryota > Viridiplantae > Streptophyta > Pinopsida > Araucariales > Araucariaceae > Wollemia > Wollemia nobilis. The sequence continues at coordinate 71,137 of JAQPPZ010016746.1, read as the reverse complement.
GTATAGAGCAATGGTTGACTACTTACGGTGGTAATCATGGGTCCTTCACAAGGATGCTATCTACCTTGCCTGAAACATGTGGTGGGCATAGCGAATAATAAATGGGCTCCTTGGTGTTTTGGTGAATGTTAGAATGTGACATTTAATTGTATGTGACCATATTAGGAAGTATATTATCTTTTTGACTAAAAAACTAACGTATATGTTGTTAAGAGTAGTAAAGTTACCATGATATAGTGAAAAATAGAAATGTTTGTCATTGAATTAGTAGCCAATGTTTTATGGGTTAGGAAGAAATAACTTAGGAAAACAAAAGATAACTCCTTTAGGTAATATGAAGGAGTATTCATTATTTGAATTAGAACTAAGATTTATAAATAAATAACCCTTGGATTAAGCATATTAAAGATAATTTAAACTATTAAATAAGAACAATATCTTATGGATTTTATAATATTTAGATTAAAAGATAAACCATATGAGTGAGACATGATATGGATATTTTATTAAATTTAATGTGGTAGAAAAAAATAAACCTAAATATTATTACTTCATTAATAGAATTAGCTTCTAAAATTTGATTTATTAAATGGCTTAAATATCTTGTTAAATCCTTATTTCAGAGTAAATGTAACCTTTGAGAAGTTAATTAAAAAGGAACAAAAAGGGACTTTATTTTAGTCTTGATAGGCTTAGATGTTTAAAAGATGCTTGTTTCTTTAGAAATATTATATTATGGATTTTGGAAAGTTATAATGATATTTTGTAGACTTTGCAAAAGATATGATTTAGTATTTTAAGCTTAGTTTGATTTACAATATGGAATCCTAACTATGTTCAAGATTATATATATAACCATTTATGCTAAACTTGGTAAACACTATGAAAAGAGAAAATTAATATCTTAATAAGGGATTGGGCATGGGGCCCAATAAAAATAAAGGAACTTATGGGGGTTCCACAAAAAAATCCTTTGTAAGAAATTACCTAGGGAATGGACTCCTGAGTATTAGTAGATTAAAGAATGAATGAAGTTTAATGTGTGGGAACTATGGGGTTCCCTCGCTCTTGTAAAAGAAATAATTTACAAATGATTGTAATAGGAGGGTATAATAATTAAGAAGAATCTTATGCAGCAAATTGACACTATGGCAAAAGGAATATTGTAATCCTTTTTGTAGATTGGCTATTATATTGGCAATAAAAATAAATATGGACATTTTAAGGTTGGGTTTCTATCAAAAAGGGTTCCCAGGATACATGATGTGTCTTTTATGTATATTTTGTAGTACTGTTATGGAATTTTTATTAGTATTTAATGATATATTGTTATGCATTATAAGTTAAAAGAGATGGATTTTCTTATTATGCTCTAATGGAAAGTAATAATGTTAGATGTTTAGTATTTATTTATTTACTAAAATAGAGCATGGATTATGCAATCGTATTTCTTAAATATGAATGAAAGAAATAAAATAGATAAAGTTATATCTTAGATTTCTTGGGGTGTGGGGATCACTCCTTGAAAGGTTATGTTAATAGAATGCCAACCTAGTTAAGACCCCTAAGGATTATGACTGGAACTAAGAGAGATGTGATGTGACAATCCCTTAAGATTATAATGGGCACTTTAGTAATGGATCATTGAAGTACGATCTGAGAGAAAGTGATCTTAGAATTCCACTATAACTAAATCCTTGTTATGGGTTCTTTAATAGATAGTGGGATACCCATGTGAGAGATATATCATAGAAATTATAGTCATAGGTACCCAAACGAATGAGGTAGAATTCCTATGGAGGATTTAATTTGGTGTTGTAGTCATTGGAAACCTTGATTGATTTATGGTGATCAAATGGGATATGCCACATAATTTATAATCACCTCCATTAAGCTATTTGAAGGATAGTTTAATGGTGCATAGTATTTTATACTAAAAGAGATGTATAAAACTATAAGAATATTGCACCTAAAACGCTAGTAAGGAATGACTAACAATGGTATAGGATTTGGTATTCCTTATCTTAGATGAATGAGATAGGGTTAACCCATGCATTGTGGTCAAAATATCCTTCAAAAGAGGGAAATGAAATGGGATGATCACTCAAAAGTTTCATTTAAGCTGTATAGATAGTGTACAAGGTAAACCTCAAAAAATGATATGGGAGAATTGGTCACTCCTATCCACTCGAGGGATGCTGCAACATCTGAAACTCGAAATATGAGTAAAATCTTCAGTGGAATTTATATGGATTTTCTTGGTTAGTTTTTGAACTTTAGAAAATAAATTTGGGTTAGATTTTAGGGTTGTTATAGTTGGTATCATAGCATGGTTTTCGATCTTTTAGATTTTCCACAGATAAACTCTGATGTAGGAATAGAAGTCTACCTTGGAAAGAACCTATCCATGATTGAATTTTATATGCATATTAGGAAGAATAGAATCTTCCCATGGGAATGGTGGTTTTTAGAAAGTAAACTAGACCATTGATCAAAATACTGATCTTACTCTTGGTAAGATACCTCATAGAACATAAGTGTGTCAGGTGATACTCTTGAATGATTGTTAAAAATATAGTTGTTAGCTTTATTTGAAATATAAAACAATATAATGAAAGTATATGGAATAGTATCTAAAATGAGACACTTGAATAGCCATGGGTAATAGCACTAGGTATAAGACCAGAAGGATGAGGTTATATTCAAAAACCAAGCTCACTTAGTCAAAAAGGGGATGAGTCAATATCCTAAGAAGAAATTCTAGGATACATAAGTAGAGTGGTGGAAGATCTCGATTCTATTGTTTTTCTCATGCAATAACAATTAGAATAGCAACAACATGCATTATACACTTTAGTGAGCCTAAAATATTTAACTAGAGCTCTCCAAGAAGCGGACTTCCCTATCGTTGCAACACAAAGCAAATAAGATCTAAGCATGGAAGACTTAGGCAAGGGGGTTAATGAAAGATCTAGAATGAGGAAGGTTAAGGATACACCTCAAATATAGAAATAACCTGCACCAACTCAATCTAATCACACCAAGAAAATGAAGCAAGAAAAGGCATGTGGTGTGGCTCGTCAGATAGAAACAAACTTGTAGCCAAGTAATTTTTATTTCATTTATGCTAACCTATCAGAAGGTCACCAAACCTTAACGAAGAGAAAAAAATCATGTTTCATGCAATGGTAAAAGAATAAAATAAGAAGAACAAAAAATACTTCTATTCCATAAATAAGAAATATGGAAAATAAGAGGGATATAAAAAGAAGAGAAAGGATAATATTAATGACACCTACAATGAATCTTAACCTCAATGACAACATGATGGAGACCCATAGAGATACCTAAGTAACAGAATCAAAATAGACACTTTGGACCCAATACAGGATGCTTCATCTATGGAGGACCTCATTATACCAATCGATATCCATAAAAAGTTAGTTCTAGTAATCATCCAGAAGAGCCAAGCCACTAGATCAAAATGACCATTGGAAGTTAGAATCTAGATGGATAGGCTACCCCACTCCTAAAGGTATGATATTTAATAAGGATGTTAATATTATGATAGACAACAGAGCAACAAATAACTTCATTTCTACTAGTGTAGTCATAAATATACCAAAAATACTAGGATTCTTAGTGGAAGGGTGGAAATTAGAGTATGGTTTTGGATAAACCTACTCCATGAATCAATGTTATCCCAATGTACAAGTCATCCTACCTAATGGTTCCATATAATGGCACCTATATGTAGCTCCTCTCCATACCTTTGATGTTATTTTAGGGATGGATGAATTTAAAATACCATAAGGTTGTAATAAATTTCCATGATATATGGATTAATTACACTAATAGTGATAAACAAAGAAGGTGAATTGCCAGTGAATAATGTTCTTTTCGACCTTAATTTCTATCAACAATACAACTAAAGAAAATCATGAAAAATAGTGGATTAGTTTTCATGGTCAAGTTTAATCAACTTGAGATGAGTAAAGAAGAAGAGGTGTTTGGTAAAAGCATAATATTGTGAGAATATATGGATGTGTTTCCTAAATATTTACGTGGATTGCCATAGAAAAGGGAATGTGACTTCACTATAGAACTAATTCTCGGAACTGAGCCAATACATAGATCTCCATATAGGGTGAATCCTATAGAAATGTAAGATGTGAAGGTACAAATCCAAGGGTTGCTAGAAAAGGGGTTGATAAAACCCAGTGTGTCACCATGGGGTGCACCTGTCCTTCTTGGAAATAAGGATGGATCGCTAAGATTGTGTACTGACTATAGAATATTGAATAAAGTGACCATCAAAAATAGATATCCCTTTCCTAAAATAGAGGATTTCTTTGATAAATTGGAAGGGGTAACCATATCCTCCAAAATTGACATAAAATTAGGATATCATTAGTTGAGAATTCATGAGGAAGATACTCACAAAATTACCTTCAAGACTCAATATGGACATTATGAATTCACAGTACTACCATTTGGGCTATCTAATGCTCCAGTGGCTTTCATGAATTTAATGAACATTGTTTTTTGAAGATAGTTAGATCAATTTATCTTGATCTTTTGGATGACATTTTGATATATTCCAAAAACAAGGAAGAGCATGATAAGCACATAAGAATAATACTTAAGTTGTTAAGGAAAAACCAGCTGTATGGTAACCTATCAAAATATGAATTTTATGTCCCCGAGGTAAAATATATTGGGCATATAATTTTTTTTATGGAATAGTAGTAGACCCAAAGAAGATTGATGCCATTGTGATTTGGCCATAAACCACCAATGTAATTTAAGTACAAAGTTTTATGGCCATCACAAGCTACTATAGATGCTTTGTGAAATATTACTCCAAGATTACCTACCCGATAACCAATATTTAGATTAAGGGAAAAGAATTTAAATGGATATATAAGTGTGAGGTAGTCATTGAGTTATTAAAGTAAAAGCTCACTACTACACCCATTTTGAAAATACCAACCCCATAGGAAATATTTTTTAGTATGCACCGATACATCGTTAGAAGGATTGATAGGAGTCCTATCCCAAGGGGAATCAGTGGTAACATATGAGTCAAGGAAAATCAAGAAACATGAAGTAAATTAAGCTACACATGACCTGCAACTGGTAGTAGTGGTACATTCCCTTAAAATGTGGTAACAATATTTGTTAGGCAAATCATTTGAGCTTAGAACCAATCATAAAAGTTTTAAGTATATCTTCACTCAACAAATATTGAATGTAAGGATGAAAATTCTAAGATTTCATGGTGGACTCCATTAAAATTCATGCATTTATCTACAACCACCTTGGAACAAAGAAATAAACCCGACTCATTCTATACAATAGAGCGCTTAGAAGGTGATGAAGAAAATATCTGGATTAGATTCAATATAACCCTTTTAGTTGATGTATCTTCCAATTTTGAGTGCCCTACATAGGCAAGTATTAGATGACCCTACATTTTTTTACGTGTAGAATTATATTGAATCTACAGCGTAGACCTACCTACAATAAATTTATTTAGTTTAATAACATATTTTATAATTAAAATTTACTTAGATATAATAATGAGTGATGTTACCGATTCTCATAATCATAATATTTATGCGTTGAATGATGGAATTTTCCTTTTAAAACTCATTCAACGAACACCGACGACTTTTCCACACAATCACATGCAAACTTTTAAATGTAGAATTATGTTGACTGTGCAGTTTAGACCTCGTGATGTTGTTCTCTAACTAACCCCCATAATTGATTTACTCAACTTTGGCTATGCTTATAGGATATGGCAACATGAGTGGGCCATTGAGTGATGTTACCTCTTATCCTAATCATAACATTCATACATTTTTGGAAACACAGGAAGTATATTACAATAAAAAAATATAGCAATAAATGATAATATGTGAGGACAGGTTAACATTTCAACAATATTTCAGAACAGTTAAAAATAAATTAGATATTCCAAATAGATATATATGCATCCTCATAGGTATATAATTCTTATAAAAAATCATTAACAACAAAATCATTGACAAAAATATATATATTTATAATAATCAAATTTTATGTCAAATGTTTTTCAAATTTTTAAACATGTCAATTTTTTTTTTGAACTTCAAAGGTGTCAAACTTGAATATGAACTCGAACTCGGTAATTAAGCCTATATAAGAAAATACAGACCCTCGTATAGGATCCATCATCCAAAATAGTTGTTCAATGAGAGAAATAAGTTTATAATAATTGTTTATTAGGATCAAAGTTGCAAGAGTGTGTACCAAATAGTGTTCAAAATCTCCCCAAGCCTATACTTCAAGTGACCTTGAGTGATTCATTTTGACCTTGGGCAAAGCTCTTTTTGTAAAATGTAGTATATGTTATAATTTCTTCTTATTGATGAGTCATTGCCAAGTTTTTCCCAAGTTTTGATCAAAAAATATAGGCTTGTTGAGTCCCAGATGATTTTGTGTGTGGATATTATGGTTCAAAACTAGATAATTCTATTGCTAATTGTATAAAGGAGTTGGAAAAGTAATTGGATGGACAATTAAATCAATTGTTATCCCTATAAGAAGTCCCATAGCCTTTGCATAGTTCATCAATTTTTTCCAATAACATGAAATTTTTTCTTTATTTTCTCATTCACCCATGTTACTGGATTGAAATAAACTTAGAATTATTTTGGATTACTTTAAAACACCATTTTGGTTTAATTAATTACATATATTTATTAAAAATTTAAAAAATATTTTAAAATAAAATTTTATATGTATTAATTTGATAATTTTTTTAACAAACTTACCTATATATCTTAAAATAAATTCCAAAGCTCAAACCACTACACTACCCCACAAGAACTTAATTTAATAGTTTAAAACTATGTCCTAATAATTATATAAGGTTTTTGGTAATTACAATGTATTATGTATAAAGATATTATTCAATGTGATCTATTGTATTATTAATGTTAAAATTTTTGTTTTTCATTTTATTTTTTAATTAAATAAAAAAATTATTACTCTTTTTAAAATATAAATGTTTGTATATAAATACTTTTCTTTGAAAATAAGATTATATATAATTATATTAAATATCATTTAAATATATATATTTTTAAATAAAGCTACATATAATATAATATAATATATTTGATTTGGTTAGTGTGAGAAACCCCTATGATGGACACACAAGGCTGAGGAGTCTCTTTCGAACCATGATCCCTATAAATCCATGACCCCTCGTAAAGTTGAGAGCTATGCATATCAATAAGAAATTTAACACACAACCACCACACTTCTACTCCCTCACACATTCGATCTTGGACCTACCGAAAAAGATCCAAAGCCCAAATTGTTGCGTTATCTCCCTTGGGACAGCTACATATACTATATAACAATAATAGAAATATAACCAAACTTGCATTAAAATCATTTGAAAAGATAAAATAATTAAACACATGATCATATTAAAATATTATAAAATTTATATACAATTATTAATACACTTTGGTAAGAGGGATGAGACCTCTCTAGTTTATGTTTCTAATTCAACACATTTTCTTTTTTAGTGGCTAGCCTCTAGCCTATCCCTTCTGGGTATGTTTTATTTTGAACCTTAGACCTTCCTAAAGAGAGGCCAAAGCCCTAACCATTATGTTGTCCTTGTCAAACTAACTTATCATTTTTCTTCTAATGAGGTTTTGGTTCAATGATTGGGTGTATGGATGATGTAGTTCATACCAAGTTTTAAATTCATGCAACAACAAATAATCCATATACCTCAATTTTACTAAGTTAATGTCTAGAAATAAAATAACCCTTTTAAAACCAAATAATCCATATACTTGAATTTGACTAAGTTAATATCTAAAAAAATAGAACAACCCTTTAAAAACCAAATGATGGAAAAGCAAACTACATGAAATAAAATAATTAAATAGATGATCATATTAAAATATTATTAGATTTATGTATATAATTGTTAATACACATTGGTAAAAGGGTAAGAGGGATGAGACCTTTCTCAAAATTTTATATTTTTAATTCAACACATTTACCCTCAACCTATTCCTTCTAGGTACTCCTTAGTTTGAACCTTAGATCTCCCTAAAGAAAGACCAAAGCCCTAACCACTATGTTGTCCTTATCAAACTAACTCAACACTTTTCTCCCAATGAGATTTTGGTTCAATGGTTGGGTGTATGGATGATGTAGCTCATACCAAGTTTCAAATTCATGCAACACTAAATAATCCATATACCCAAATTTGACTAAGTTAATGTCTAAAAAATAGAACAACCCTTTTAAAACCAAATAATATATATTTGACTAAGTTAAAGTCTAAAAAATAAAACAACCCTTTCAAAACCGTAGTATTTAATTAATTTATAATAATATTAATTATAACAATGTAATTTATTAAAATATTATAACAAAATATAGTAATATTTAATGACGTAATTACTATATAAAAAATTAATATATATAACCAATTTTATAAAATAAAAATAAACTAATATAACCGAAATAAAAGTTTCAAGGAATAACCAAAATGAAAGTTTCAATCGGCTTGAAAATAAAAATAATCCACTAATTCAACCCAATGTATTAATATTTAATTATAAGAAAGAAGTTCCTGTCCAACATAACCCTTTGAAGGTAAACTTTACATATAAAAAAACACGACTTACAAAATTGAAAAAGAAGTGCCCAAGCTAACAATAGCCCGTAACAGTCATAAGCGTTCTTATGTGTGTCTTGAAAAAAACCACTCCTGATCCAGAATATATATAAGTATATAAAAGATCTGAGAAATCCTCTACTGTGCTCATCAAACTGAAGTTATTGTTGAGAATGGCTTAGCACTCGATCATAGACGGCATATTCTAAAGATCATAGAAATCCTCTACTGTGTCTTGAAGAAGAAATTAAAAAACCACTCCTGATCCAGAATATATATAAGTATATAAAAGAACTGAGAAATCCTCTCGTGTGCTCATCAAGCTGAAGTCATTGTTGAGAATGACTTAGCACTCGATAAGGTGGGTTGTTCCACCGCTAAGGTACCTTCAAGTGCTCATCAAGCTGAAGTCATTGTTGAGAATGACTTAGCACTCGATAAGGTGGGTTGTTCCACCGCTAAGGTACCTTCAACAATCTGTTCCACGATTTTGAAATAACTTATCCTCGGCTTACCTTCTCTCTTCATTCTCTTGTACTCCCTCACAATGCTTTTCCATTTTTTGGAACAAGCTTTTTTGGTCCTCGAACCGAGTTTTAGAGATATCTCCTTCCACAAGTTCTTAATGCTACGTTTGGTCTTGGGCGCTCTAAACTCTACGTCCATTTGAAGCCTATGTCTTATGAGCTTTCTTGTCTCACTCGAACTCCATTTATTCTTTCGGTTGTTCACGAAGGAAATAAAAGAAAATTTAAATCGCGATTTAAAATCGCGTCGCGAAAACACTTCGGACGGTTTTCACGCGAGGAAGGGAGCTTCGGGGAAAGTTCTCCCGAAGTATGTACTTCGGGGAAATTATTTCCGAAGTAAATTTACTTCGAGGAACAAGCTTCCGAAGTAAACACTTTGAGGAGACAGCTCCCGAAGTAAATACTTCGGGGGAAATTTTGCCGAAGTAAATTTATTTCGGGAAAAATACACCCGAAGTAACTACTTCGGAGGGGACAAAGTGCAGAAGTAAATTTACTTCAGGAATCTTCGTGAAAACGTCGGCAACTTCGGCGAAATGAAGTGCTGTAATGTGCTTCGGCACAAACAAATAAACCCGACTCCTTTTTGGATCGAACGGGTATTTTGCCACTTCGGGGCAAACCCTAGTTTGAGAAATGTCTGCGGACAAACCAATAATTCGAGGCCGAAGACAAATGTGCAGAGACTCGAATTTGCAAAATAAGTATATTATATATTAACTATAATGTCGGGTTACAAAGGGCTTCCTTCTGAAGCAAAGACAAACTACAAGATAAACTTTTGCAGGATAAAAACACGGGTTTTATCTGGAGACTGCTGCTCCACTCTCCGGCTGTTGGCAGCTGCTGGTTTCACCCTTCTGCTAATCTGCTGGTTGAAACCCTAGCTCTGTGGCTACCTTCTACTTGCTATTGCTCTCTGCTACTCTGACTCCACCTCATTTCCTATTCCTTACAAAATGACAAAATGACCCCGGTATTTATAGGCGGGGGATGAGGACAAAAGGCGGGAGAGTTTCACCAACCAACTGACAAGAGTTAAATGCCGGAATGGCTTTTTGACAAATCGCCGAACACTCCAGCTACTCGCACGCTTGAACAATAAATGCATCGATTCTCGTGCTTAATTCTTCTTCGGCTGATTTCTGCTTCGGGGGGCAATTTGTTTTTGCTTCGTGGCGAAGCATTTTCCGAAGCTCTTTCGGAAGTGCTTCGCGTCGAAGCATTTTCGGAAGTGCTTCGCGCCGAAGCATTTTTCGAAGTGCTTCGCACCGAAGCATTTTTCGAAGGCGTTTCGGAGATGCTTCGCGCCGAAGCTCTTATGGGCGCGAAGTTGGATTTAAAATTTCCAACACCCTCCTTTAAATCAAACTTCACGAGTTCTCTAACGCCCAGCATATCTCGCAATCTGGCGAAGTCCTCCTCCTTCAGGGGTTTTGTGAAGATGTCAGCTAGCTGCTCCTTCGACCTGCAAAACTGCAACTGTACTTCATCGAATTTCACCAGCTCTCTGATGAAATGATACCGGATGTCAATGTGCTTCATCCGGCCGTGGAAGACTGGGTCTTTCGAAAGCGTGATGGCAGAGTTATTATCGCAAAATATTGTTGTTGCTACTTCGGGCGGATGATGTAGTTCACACAGAACTCTTCTCAGCCAGACTGCCTAGCAGGCGGCTGAGGTGGCAGCAACATACTCTACTTCTGCTGTAGATAAAGCAACAATTGGTTGCTTCTTCGAGGACCAAGAGACAACTCCGGATCCAAAATGGAAGGCATATCCCGAAGTGCTCTTCCGGTCATCTACGCTACCGACCCAGTCGTTGTCAGTGTAGCCAATCAACTCGAGCTGGTCTTGTCTGGCATAGTGAATTTCGTGGTTCCTCGTGCCATTGACATATCGCAGGATTCTCTTGCCTACTTGCCAGTGAGTGTCTTTCGAAGTCTCCATAAACTGGCTGATCAGACTGACTCCGAACATTAGATCTGGTCGAGTTGCAGTCAAGTACATCAGGCTTCCAACTAACCTTTTATAGAGAGTTGGATCAACACTTCTGTCGTTGTCTGTCTTGCTCAACTTCAAACCAGTGGCTACCGGGGTGATGGCAGGTTTGCTGTCCTCCATCTTAAAACACTTCAGGACATTCTTTGCATACTTGCCCTGAGAAATGAAGATGCCATCTGCTGATTGGTCAACTTCGATGCCAAGAAAATACTTCATCAGACCCATGTCTGTCATTTCAAACTCGGTCTTCATGGCTGTTCTAAACTGTGCAAATAAGTTGTTGCTATTGCCAGTATATATCAAATCGTCCACATACAGGCAGACAATAATGAGCTCACCTGCTTCATTTGTCTTCATGTACAGGGAGTGCTCATATGGGCATTTTTGAAACCCATTCTCTTGAAAATAGCCGTCAATCCGGTTGTACCATGCCTAGGGTGCTTGCTTCAACCCATACAGGGCCTTCTTCAGCTTCAGGACCTTGCCCTCTTGTCCTTGTATCTCATATCCGGGTGGCTGGTCTATGTAGACCTCTTCTTCCAGTACTCCGTTCAGGAAGGCAGACTTGACATCCATCTGGTAGACGCTCCATCCCTTTTGAGCTGCCATTGCCAGAATCATTCTGACTGTGTCAAGTCGGGCTACAGGTGCGTACACCTCATGATAGTCAACTCCTGACTTCGCTTGTAGCCTTTCGCCACTAATCGGCCTTATGCCTGTCAACTTCTCCTTGGGCATTAAACTTTGTTTTATACACCCACTTGACCCCAATGGTCTTCTTCCCTACTGGAAGATCTGTCAGCTTGCCATGTCTCATTCTTCTCAATGGCTGCTATCTCCTCATCCATAGCTTTTACCCATGTGCGATTCTGACTTGCTTCTTCAAACTCCACTGGATCACATTCAGTAAATAAAGCAAAGTCAGAATATTCTTCATCTAACTGATCACGGGTTACCTCATAAATGTCTTGCAAGCTGCGAGTCTTCGTAGGTGTCCTCAAATTTTGAATTTTGCTTGCAAGTGGAGGTGATCGGGATGATGAGGGTGTGCTGCTGCTAGCACCACTGTTGCTGCTTGAAGGTACAGGTGGTTGTACACTGTCTTCCTCCAAGTTTACAGGTTCAACAGTTGTTGGTTCAGGCTCACCAGTCTTTGACTTCCAGTTCCAGGCTTCGTTCTCCAAGAACTTCACATCTCGGCTGATGACAAGTTTTTTTGTCATAGGATTGTACAACCTGTATGCCTTTGCTTGTTCGCTGTACCCCGTGAAAATGCATTTTTTAGCTTTGTCATCCAGCTTCCATCTTTTCTCATCTGGAACATGTGCATATGTTATGCACCTGAAAACTCGCAAGTGAGCCACACTTGGCTTCATATTGCTCCAGGCTTCCTCTGGAATTTTGTCCCTCACACTCTTGGTGGGACATCTGTTCAGCAGATAAACTGCACAACTTACAACTTCTACCCAGAACTCATGTGGCAAGCTTTTCGCCTTCAGCATGCTTCGTGCCATCTCCATGATAGTTCTATTCTTTCTCTCAGCTACACCATTCTCCTGCGGTGTGTATCTGGTAGTGAACTGCCTTCGAATTCCATGTTGCTTGCAGAAGTTGTGGAATTCATTGGAGATGTATTCTCCTCCACCGTCAGTTCTGAGAGTCTTCACATAATACCCGCTCTGTTTCTCAACCAGAGCCTTGAATTCCTTGAACTTCGCAAATGCCTCTGACTTCAGCTTAATGGGATAGACCCATGTATTCCAGCTAAAGTCGTCAATGAAAGTCAGGAAGTATTTGTTGTCGGCATATGAGGTGGTCTGCATGGGACCGCAAATGTCTGAGTGCACCAGCTCCAATGGCCGTGATGCTCTCCAAGACTGTCCTACAGGGAATGCATCCCTATGCTACTTGCCGACTAGGCAACCTTCACAAACTTGGTTCGGTTGCTCAATAAGGGGTAAACCCTTCACCATCTGCTTCTTGTGCAGCAAATTCAGGCCACTGAAATTCAAGTGACCGAATCTGAGATGCCACAACCAGGTAGCATCCTTCACAACTGCATTCAGAGACATTAAAGATTCATTCTGAATCTGCAACGAAAACATTTTGTTTTTCGTCATGGACACGGTTGTGATTTGTCCATGCACTTTGTCTCTGATGGAACAAACACCGTCTTTGAACTACACAGTGTGTCCCTTTTGCACAAGCTGTCCTACGCTTAGCAGGTTGTGTTTTAACCCAGGCACATAATAAACATCGCAAATTTGTTTTCTTTCTCCGTTCCTGGTTCGGATGAGGATCTTTCCTTTCCCCATCATGAGAACCTTGTTGTTGTTCCCCATATTGACTTCGGATTGGACTGATTCGTCCAATTGTGAGAACATCTCTCTGTTTCCAGTCATGTGGTTGCTGCAGCCACTATCAAGATACCAAAGGTTTTTCTTGCTCTCCTCTTCAACATTGCAAGTCAGCAGCACATTTCCTCCTGCCGCATTTCCAGCTTCTTCTGTATAATGGGCCTGCTGCTGATTCTCGTTCGCCATCCTCGTTCTGCACTGTGAGATGTAATGGCCAAACCTTTTGCAGTAGTAGCATTGGACCTTTGACATGTCCTTCTTTTGCTAAGAGCTACCTTGCTGGTTTTTGCCAGTGCCTCTTCCTCCTTGCTGATGAAAGTTGCAGCTGGTCTCACTAACATGAGGGTTTGATCTCCCTCCTTGCTTGTTACTTCTCTCATGCCTGCTTCTACCTCTTCCACCTTGAGAACTAGAGGCGCTATGGTGGGAATCTTGTCTGCTGCTATCTCGGACTGAGACTTGCACTCTGAATGCTTGCTCCAGAGAGGACTGAGTTGAGCGGCTCAGCCTCTGCTCATGTGTCTGCAGAGAACCCATCAGTTCATCCACAGAGAGGGTTGTAAGATCTCGACTCCTCTATTGCAATTACCACCAAATCAAATTTTGCTGGCAGGCTTCGCAGAATTTTCTCCATGATCCTTTGATTCTGCACAATTTCACCATTCAACCGCATCTGGTTGATGACATCAGTTGTCCAAGTGAAAAAGTCGCTCATCGACTCAGACTCACTCATCTGCAGGTTCTCGAATTCTCTTCTGAGCATCTGCAGTTTTACCAACTTCACTTTGTTGGTGCCCTGGTATGAGCTTGCCAAAATATTCCAGGCCTGCTTAGCCTTGGTGGCTAATGCGATCCGCGAGAAGATGGTCTCCTCAACCGCTTGCATGATATAGAACAAGGCTTTCTGGTCTTTCTTCTGGTTCTCCTTCAGAAGATCTTTGTCTTCTTGGGAGAGGGCGGCTAGTGCTGCTGCATATGCCAGTTTCGGGTAACCATTCTCGACGAGGTCCCACAAATCTTGAGACCTGAAGAGAATCTTCATCTGGATGCTCTAGTAATCGTAGTTCTTGCTGTTAAATCACAGGATCTGCAACTGTAGGGAATTTATTTCGGAAGCCATGCTTCTATCTCCGCGTCACGGCACCACAGGCTCTGATACCAATTGGAAGGAAATTAGGATTTAAATCACAATTTAAATCGCGTCGCAAAAACCGCTTCGAAAGGTTTTCACGCGAGGGAGGGAGCTTCGGGGAATATTCGCCCGAAGTATGCACTTTGGGAAAATTATTGCCGAAGTAAATTTACTTCGGGAAAAATACACCCGAAGTAACTACTTCGGGGGACAAAGTGCCGAAGTAAAATTACTTCGGGAAACAATGCTCCCGAAGTAAGTACTTCGGGAAGAAGTTGCCGAAGTGAAACTACTTCGGGGAAAAGTGCGAAGCAAATTTACTTCTAGGAATCTTCCAAGTGAAATCACTTCGGAAAGACAAGTGCCGGAATGTGCTTCGGCACAAAAAAATAAACCCGACTCCTTTTTGGATCGAACGGGTATTTTGCCACTTCGGGGCAAACCCTAGTTTGAGAAATGTCTGCGGACAAACCAATAATTCGAGGCCGAAGACAAATGTGCAGAGACCCGAATTTGCAGAATAAGTATATTATATATTAAATATAATGTCGGGTTACAAAGGGCTTCCTTCTGAAGCAAAGACAAACTTCTGCAAGATAAACTTTTGCAGGATAAAAACACGGGTTTTATCTGGAGGCTGCTGCTCCAACCTCCGGCTGTTGACAGGTGCTGGTTTCACCCTTCTGCTAATCTGCTGGTTGAAACCCTAGCTCTGTGGCTGTTCTGGGCACTCTGCTACTCTGCTCCTTCCGCTCTTAACACCACTCATTTCCTATTCCTTACAAAATGACAAAGTGACCCCGGTATTTATAGGCGAGGGATGAGGACAAAAGGTGGGAGAGTTTCACCAACCGACTGACAAGAGTTAAATGCCGAAATGGCTTTTTGACAAATCGCCGAACACTCCAGCTACTCGCACGCTTGAACAATAAATGTGTCGATTCCCGTGCTTAATTCTTCTTCGACTGATTTCTGCTTCGGGGGGCAATTTGTTTTTGCTTCGTGGTGAAGCATTTTTCGAAGCTCTTTCGGAAGTGCTTCGCGCCGAAGCATTTTCTGAAGTGCTTCGCACCAAAGCATTTTCCAAAGGCGTTTCGGAGATGCTTCACGCCGAAGCTCTTATGGGTGCGAAGTTGGATTTAACATTTCCAACAGTTCATAATGCCTTGAAAGCCCACATCTCTTTCATCGTTACAACTTGAAGTTCTTGAATTTATGCCTGTGCTTCCCTTACAAGCACAGGCATAAATTCAGGAACTTCAAGTTCCTGAATTTATGCCCACATCTCTATCTGTGCAGGTTCATGCCGTGTGCAATGATTGCAATTGTTGGCCCAGTCCCAATACAATAACATGTAGGCCAGTTTACTGCTTTCTTCACTTATGTAGTAGTCGTCCATTGAACTTTTTTCAAAGCTGTCTGATGGGATAGACTGATTACAAGAGTAAATAGTCCGTCTAAGACCTGCATGTAGTTAGTTATTCCCTTTAACTGAAAATGATGGAATTATAATAACAATTGAACAAGACCACATTCTCTGTACAATTAAAACAAATTGTTTCATATTAAACCAACAGAAATCTTCTTAGAATGGTGATGCTTCTAATTCTCAGTTGTTAAAATTGTTCCTTCCTTACTAAAAACTTTCCTATAACATAAATAAAATTACCTGTATTCTTATTTTCTTGTGGCTCTTTCTTTGTTTCACCTCAATTGCTCTCAGGCATCGATGCTCCGTGATTGAATGTCTTTAAGCTTCCGTTGGCCTTTACAATAGATAAATAGTAACATAGATTCATAACAGATTAGTAATGCCAAATCAGTCTGGCCGCATATTGTGATTCTCCTCGGCAAAATATTTCAATTTTGGTGGCTCAAACTCGCTCAAATTAAATGAAATTTACAAGTGGTTGATATCTTTTTAAATAAATAGATTTATATAATTGTAACAAGATTTACCAGGCTCATTGCCAATAACATGTTTTTTTAGTGCTGCAATGTATATATTATTTGCACATAACCCAGAATCAATTTGGGCTATAAATTAGTTAGTTAATGCTAAACAACTAGAAACGAATAAATGTATGTGTTTTTTAAATTAATTTGATTTTGTGATGATTATGTTTACCAAATATTTAATAATAAAATTATAAATTAATAATTAATTTTAAAATATAGTGGGTTACAGTTACACTATTTTTAGTAACTAGTAAATGTAGGGTTCAAATCACATGGGTTGCATCCATTAAATATACACTAGGTGCTCCTGATTAGAGTCAGTCTAGTTGGCTTCTCCCAAGGTTTGAACCTGGGTTTTTTTGATTGGTAAGTGTCCAGCTAGACTAGCAGTTTTTTTGATTGGTAAGTGTCCACCTAGCAGTTTTAGGGTTCTTCCTATGTCATGCCAAGGTTGCTAGAATAAAAATTTTACCTGGCTCAACTGTAGGTTATAGTGGCAATAAGGCGTGTAACCTTGATTCAAATTATAGGGTTCTTAGCTACACTAAAAAATCTACTATCCTCCTGGTTGTCAAGGTATCTATCTCTTAGAATCCATATCCATAAGGAATGACCCTCCTTTCCTAGCCTTCATCCCATATTTTTTACCAAGGCCTTGTTCAAATCTCTTATTATTCTAAGACAAATTCCTCCCACTGATTTATCATTGCATACGTTCTCCCAAGCTACAAGCAGAATTCTACTCTTCTCCTTTGTTATTGACCAAAGAAAATTTCTTTGAATACTTTCTATTGTATTAGTTTATTTGAATGGATCTAAAATATTGATAGTAAATATATAGGGAGTGCTTAGAGAGCACTCTTATGGAGCTATAACTTACCTTCATGACTTAGAAAATTTCCCTTCTATCCAGCTAATTTTCTTAGGACCTTGTCAATTAGCACATTCCACATTTGATTCTTGCATGCCCCAATGAACATTGGAATATCTCAATAAATAGAAGGGAGTTTTGAAATACTACACACAATATCCATTGCTATTCTTCTCTAATGATTCTCTACAATATTTATAAAAAAACACCTTACCATTGTCCATGTTTATAATTTCTTTAGATGTTATTCCATAGAGATTTAGTATCCTCCTAAAATACCTTGCTTTAGCTATAGATAATCTCCCCAACAAAAAAATTTCATACGATAAGATATATTATGAATATGATAAGATTTTTTAAAATCAATTAAGCTTAGCTGATATAATATTATAAAGAGTTCATTTTATACTCAATTGAAATACTTTGTTCTCATATGATACATAGTTATAATTTAAGATAGTACTCGTGTTCTATTTTTTAAGGATTAAGTTTAGTTTCTTATAGTGTTAGATATTTTTAAGAGGTAAATATTAAAGAGAATGTAAGATACATGTTTTTACTTATAGTTATTATTTAATTTTCTATCTAGTTTAAAGGATATATGGTTCTTCACTCAAATATTAATTTCTAAGTGGAAACTTGTGTAAAAATAGATAAAAAATACTCTTATCATATATAAATTTATAATGGGATGATAATATGTATATCATAGCTTTGACATAGAATAAAATAATCTAACAGTGTTGCTTGCATTTATAAATATTCTCTATTGCAGTTTATCCATATTTAATGGATTTCACTAGCAAGAATGCCATTTTGAAAGTTTGGCAAGGGATATGGAAGTGGTATATCTTTGGGTTTTCATTCATAAGACCCACGTTCAAACCCTAGTAGAAGGGGAGTGGGGCCCCTCATAAAAAAAAATTAGGATATTATAGTGGGATGTCTTTGAATTCTTATTTAGGACATCCAAGTTCAACCCCAATATGAGGGGACTAGAATCCCTTGTAAAAAAACATGTTTTTAACTCAAAATTCTAGTCTCATGAAGGATACTATAGTGGTATATCTTTGGTTTTTTATTCAAACCTTTGTAAAATGGGGCCAAGACCCCCTCATTAAAAGTTGTGTTTTAACTCAATTTTATCTCGTGAAAGATACCATATTGGTATGTCTTTGGGTTTTCATTCAAGAGATCCAAGTTCAAATATTGGTACAAGGTGGGGACCAAGACCCCTCATACATACCCATATTCTTAACTCAACATTTTTTCCAATGGGTCCTCGGTTCAATCATGGATACATATGGGTGTCATAGCTCAAACCAAGGTTAAAATCCTAATGGTACCAAATAGGTCATATAGCTTGATGTTACTAAGTTTATGTAAAAGGGAAAGGGAAACCCTTTCAAAAAACTACCTTTTTTTTAAGAAAATCAAATAATACAATTTTGAAGAAGTTATTAATATTTACTTGCTCTATTCTAACTTACTCTCTAGACTTTATATTTTTCTCTCCTTTAACAAGTCATATTTTTTTTTAATAAGTTATATATGGGTTCTATTGGGGCCACTTCCATTAAAATACCAAAATATTACATTTGTTGTTAGGTCAATTAAATCATTTCCATCATTCTATTATTACAAATATTTTTTATTTATTTTTTAATTAAATATATTCTTCAAATTCTTCAAAGTCCTATGTTTCCACTATAATCTCTTGACATTAATTTTTATTAAGAGATAAAATCTCAATTGGTGAGTTTCTTTCTTAAATTTGAATTTATCCAAGATGAAAATCAACATTGCTATTGACTAAATTATCTACTTCTTGCTTTTATTCTCTATAAATATGCTCACATTTCCAAGAGATTGCCTTCAATAATAGATGATGAACATCAACAATAATTTATTTTTTATCCAATTCTCACATCTATTTTTGTTGATACTATTAATGATAATTTATGAATACCGTTCTATTGAAATATTTTCCATACTTTTTATTGCAACTAGAGTTAAAATATTTTTTCCATCTAGTTATTCTTCCTCAATTTTTATTCCATCCAGAGTTAAAATATTTTTGATGTGATAAAAAAATTGCTAAAGCATGAAAAGGTTTTGTATTCTTATATCCTTTTGTGAGCCATTTATCCCTAGATTTTTGGAACCAATATAACTCCTTTTGTAATGCATTATGATAATAAAAAAATAATTGTTTTCTTTAACACAAGAATCCTAATTTTTTATGCTATATCTTATAAAGTTTTGAGCTTGGATTAAATTTCTTTCTTTTCTTTAAAAATGTTACAAAAATATTTGGTATTATAAATCTTCATTTCCTCCTTTGAATATTTCATCTTTCAAATAAACTTTTACATATATGATCCTTCAAAATTTGCTTCATCCCACAGTAACATAACTATATGAAATAAATCATGGACTTAAATCTATATAGACTATAATCAAAATGGTTTTGGATGAAAATTATTTGGTAAATCACAAGTCAAAATAATGGATTTGTGATATGATCCTACTCATAATAAAATATATGAAGAGATTGTATACTTTTTATATAGTCATTTATTGGATAACAATGATCTGTTAAATATTTCTACTATATAAGTTTTTCCAATGTGTCCATTATCCCATGTACAACAAACACTTAAAGGACTAAGATCCCAAAGTCCATTTGAATTAATAAATGAAGCAAAAAATTGCATTAGTTTAAACCATTCTAGAAGTCCACCATTGTTTTCCAAAGGAGATAGAACAGTATTGAAATCACCCCCAAGAATACATAGATCATAATAAATCATCATTGTGTTTAACAAAAATATGTTAAGGTCCTTAAAATAATTTTTAGGAGTAACTAGAGTTGGAGCACACACATTTATAACCCAAATTTGATGTTTTTCTCTTTCCTATAAAATAGTCTAGAAACCCTATTACTTTTTGCTTCTAACAATTATCCATCCCATTTATATTTGCCCCATATTGTTACTATACCACTTCAAGGTCATATAGAAGGTATTGCTAGGCAATCATCCATCTTACAAATTATTTTAAAAGCATCCTTACACTCTCATTATGTAATTTTGTTTCTTGTATTCATATAAACTTAGGACTATAAACACCTATTAATTCCTTAATAATTCTTCTTTTAGGGCTCTTATTCATACCCCTAATATTCCATGATATTTTCATCATCATCACTTTTGTATTTTATTAGTAGGATTACCCTCACTTCTTACCAATACCTCTAATATTTTTATTTGGCTTCCAAAATTAATATATCTTTGAGTTTCTTTTTCTCTTTGTTCATGTGTTGATGGCCTTCCTCTCCTTTTTTCATTCCCATAAACACTCTCATATTCATTAATCTCTTATATTTTTCCATATTGTTCGTAATGAGACTTATCTTCTAAAGTTTTATGTTTCCCTAAAGAATCTAAAATGCAAGGAATAACCTCATAAACACTATCTTATTTATGCTTCATCGAAAACCCTAAAGTTTATGGATGATCCTCCATAGTCATTACTTTCTTATGCTTCCCTAAAAACCCTAAATTTACTTTGATTCCTCCATATGCTTTTATTTATTTTTCGAATCTTGAAACCCTAAAGTGTAATGAATACACTTTGTACTACTTTTATTTTTATTCCATGGAGAAAATTTTATGCTACTTGAGAAAAATAAATATGATTTACCTAGATTAACCTTAACCACCTTGTAGGCACTAGTTCTAGACAAAATCAAAAGTGAAAGTGTTTATAAAAATATCCAAGTGATAAGCACTAATTTAGTCCACAAGTAAATAATATGTGTAATGTAATTGAATGAAATGAAATTAAATATAATGAATACCAATAAAATATAATGCATAATACATATACCTAATTTACTTTGACTCCCCACCTTACTTTGCTTTAAAATTTATCTCCTCATATTCCTTTTCATCTTTAACTCCTATATTTGAACTTGTGCATTGTACTTTCTCATCCCTTAATGGTTGAATTGAGTGAGGTATAATGATCTTTGTCATTTGATGATGTAGAAGGATTTTTCTTCCCACTTTATTAGGAGTGGAATGTCATGACCCTCCCTTGGACAACCTTTTCAAATAAAATATTTATGAATTTATGTGTAATCATTAATGACATATTATGTGGTTTTATGAGGTTTTTATGATAAATGATATGGTACTAATAGAATTTTCCTTTTTGCAGGAATAGACACCGTCACAAGTGGCTAGAAAGCTGATGGCTTATATAGTCAAAATGACCTGACATGTGTTAGCTATTTTTAGATCTAGCTTACCCTTGCTATTTGATGCATTTTTACTATACTTGCGTACTAAATGATATCAAATCAACACTTCAAATATGCTCAATTAAGGAAGTATGTTAAGAAGGTTTACTATTTCTTCAATAAATAAAATGAAAAAAAAAAGAAAAAAATCAAATTAAATGCCCAACTTTAGAATAAATGAAATAATGACATGGCTTAAGCTTCAAATGGAAAATAAACCCAACTTAGCAAAATATAATAGTAAGTAGTTATTATTTTATTATCTCAAATGTTTCTCTTTGAGTTCTCTTTAAACCCTTAAGGAAGAGGGAGAAGAGGAGTTGTTTTTGGCCTTTGGGGTATGATCAGAGAATGTGTGAAATAGAGAGGACTTTTGGACCTTCATTTTGGAAGAAAGAAGGACCAAAAAAGGATCTATAAACTGGTTAATACTTGTGTATTTTCTATAATAATCTTCTTCAAACAATATAAGATACTCCTCTCTATAAATATTTTAAAGATCATGCTTCAATTTTGTGAGATGGAACTAAACTTGTGGCTATTTTTAGTCATGTATATAAAGATTGCTTGATTAGAGTAAAGTATCAAGATACCTTCTTTATTAGGATAAATTTATCATTTCAGAAGATTTATCTTTATTGCTATGAGTTCTTGAGAGAGAGAACGTAGGGCTTGAGGTTGGCTAATATTTAGTTTGTTCACTACCATATTTTATGACTGGATGTATCTCTATGAAAACTCCATCAATCACCTTATTTTGTGAATGGTACCCACATAGCTATGTAAAATGGGGGCACTACAATGATACTTGATATTTTTAACCTATAGCAAGATGTCCAAAGAACAACATATTTCATGTCTAACTAAGTTTTGTAAAGAAGGATACCAAGATTCGGTTTGGTTTGAAGTGTTAAACCTTCGAAGGACCCTACCTTTGGAAGTCATAGGGTTGAGTTGAGCATGTGGTCTATTTGTATTTCTTGTACGTGTTGAATACAACACTCTCTATATTGTGTAATATCTTCCTCATATGAATACAAATATAAAATTAAATTAAACTCAAACCTATTATTTTATATGAATTTATCTTGTGAAGTAGAGGCTACCAAGTGGCACCTGGTTAGAACCTGGTCGTATGACACTTTTCAAACTATAGACATTGAATGAACCCTAAGGAGGGAAAAAGGGGTTTACAATTTTTAATCCCACACTGAAGGTGGGAAGGTGCTTGAGCACCTATATTACCCTTTAGTCCAGAGTAATGATCGACTACCTACGATGGTAATCATGGGCTCTTCACAAGGACACTATCTAAGCCTTGCCTAAAACATGTGGTGGGCATAGTGACTAAGAAATGGGCTCCTAGGTGGTCTGGTTAATGTTATTAGAAAGTAGATTACCTTTTTGACTAAATAACTAACGTATATGTTATTAAGAGTAGTAAAGTTACCATGATATGGTGAAAAACGAAAATGTTTGTCATTGAATTAGTAGCCAATGTTTTATGAGTTGGGAAAATATAACTTAGTAAAACAAAAGATAACTCCTTTAGGTAATATGAAGGAGTATTCATTATTTGAATTGGAACTAATATTTATAAAGAAGTAACCCTTCGATTAAGCATATTAAATATAATGTGAACTATTAAAGAAGAACAATATCTTATGGATTTTATAGTCTTTATATTAAAAGATAAACCATATGAGTGAGACATGATATGGATATTTTATTAAAGGTAATGTGGTAGAAAAAAATGAACCTAAAGATGACTACTTCATTAATAGAATTAGCTTCTGAAATTTGATTTATTAAATGGCTTGAAGATCTTGTTAAATCCTTATTTCTGAGTAAAGGGATCCTTTGAGAAGTTAATTAAAAAGGAACAAAAGAGACTTTCTTTTAGTCTTGATAGGCTTAGATGTTTAAAAGATGTATCTTTCTTTAGAAATGTTATATTATGGATTTTGGAAAGGTATAAGGATGTTTTGTAGAGTCTGTAAAAGATCTGATTTAGTATTTTAATCTTGGTTTGATTTACTGTATGGAATCCTAACTATGTTCAAGATTATATATGTAACCATTTATGCTAAACTTGGTAAACTCTATGAAAAGAGAAAATTATTATCTTAATAAGGGATTGGGCATGGGACCCAATAAAAGGAAAGGAAATTATGGAAGTTCCACAAAAATCCTTTGTATGAAATTACCCAGGGAATGGACACCTGAGTATTAGTAGATTAAAGAATGAATGAAGTTTAATGTGTAGTAACTATGGGGTTCTCTCACTCTTATAAAAAATAATTTACAATTGATTGTAATAGGAGCATATAATAATTAAGAAGAATCTTATGTAATAGATTGACACTATGGCAAAAGAAATATTATAATCTTTTTTATAGATTAGCTATTATATTGAAAATGAAAATAAAGATGGACATTTTAAGGTTAGATTTTCTATCGAAAAGGGTTCCCAAGATACATGATGTGTCTTTTGTGTATATTTTGTAGCAATGTTATGGAATTTTTATTAGTATTTAATGATCTATTGTTATGCATTATAAGTAAAAAGAGATGAATTTTCTTATTATGCTCTGATGGAAAGTAACATTGTTAGATGTTTAGTATTTATTTATTTCCTACAGTAGAGCATGGATTATGCAATCGTGTTTCTTAAATATGAATGAATGAAATAAAAAGGATAAAGTTATATCTTATATTTCTTGGGGTGTGGGGATTACTCCTTAAAAGTTTATGTTAATAGAATGCCAACCTAGTTAAGACCCCTAAGGATTAGGAATGGAACTAAGAGAGATGTGATGTGACAATCCCTTAGTATTATAATGGGCACTTTAGTAATAGATCATTGAAGTATGCTCTGAGAGAAAGCAAGCTTAGAATTCCAATGTAAGTAAATCCTTGTGATGGATTATTTAATAGATAGTGGGATACCCATGTGAGATAGATATCATATAAATTATAGTCATAGGGATCCAAATGAATGAGAGAGAATTTTTATGGGGGATGTAATTTGGTGTGGTAGTCATTGGAAACATTGATTGATTGATGGTGACCAAATGGGAGATGCCACATAATTTATAATCACATCCATTAAGCTATTTGAAGGATATTTTAATGGTGCATAGTATTTTATACTAAACTAGGTGTACAAAACTATAATAAGATTACACCTAAAACACTAGTAAGGAATGACTAACAATAGTGTGGGATTTGGTGTTCCTTATCTTAGATGAATGACATAGGGTTAACCCATGCATCGTGGTCAAAATATCCTTCAAAATAGATAAATGAAATGGGATGATCACTCAAAGATTTCCTTTAAGCTGTATGGGTAGTGTACAAGGTAAACCTCAAAAAATGATATGGGAGAATTGGTCACTTTTATCCACTTGAGGGATGCTGGAACATCTAAAACTCAAAATATGGGTAAAATCTTCTATGGAATTTATATGGATTGTCTTGGTTAGTTTTTGAACTTTAGAAAATAAAATTGGGTTAGATTTTAGGGTTGTTATAGTTGGTATCATAGCATGGTTTTCAATATTTTACATTTTCCACAAATAAAATTTGATGTAGGAATATAAGTCTACCTTGGAAAGAAACTAGCCATGATTGAATTTTATGTGCACCTTAGGAAGAATAGATTCTTCCCATGGAAATGGTTGTTTAGAAATTAAACTAGACCATTGATCAAAATATTTATCTTACTCTTGGTAAGACACCTCATAGAACAAAATTGTGTCAGGTTATACTCTTGAATTACTATTAAAATGATAGTTGTTAGTTTTATTTAAAATATAAAATAATATACTGAAAGTATATGGAAGAGTATCTAAAATGAAACATTGGAATAGCCATGGGTAACAACACTAGGCATAAGACTAAAAGTATGAGGTTATGTTCAAACACCAAGCCCACTCAGTTAAAGGGATGAGTCAAGATCCTGAGAGAAAATTCTAGAATATATAATTAGAGTGGTGGAAGATATTGATTCTATTAATTTTCACATACAAGAACAATTAGAATAGCAATGATAGGCATTAGACACTTTAGTGAGCCTGAACTCTTCAACTAGAGCTCTCCAAGAAGCAGACTTCTCTATCATTGCAACAAAAAGCAAAGAAGATCTAAATATAGAAGACTTAGGCAAGGGGGTTAATGAAAGATCTAGAATGAGGAATATTAAGGATACACCTCAAACATAGAAATAACCTGCACCATCTCAATCTAATCACACCAAAAAAATGAAGTAATAAAAGGTATGTGGTGTGGCTCATTAGATGGAAATAAACTTACAGTCAAGTAATTTTTACTTCATTTATGCTAATCTATCAGAAGGTCACAAAACCTTGATGAAGATAAAATATGCAGGTTTAATGCAATGGGAAAAATAATAAAATAATAAGAACAAGACTTCCATTCCACAAAGAAGAAAGATAGAAAATAAGAGGGATATAAAAAGAAGAGAAAGGATAATATTAATGACACCTGCAGTGAATATTGACCTCAATGACAACCTGATGTAGGACCCATAGAGACACCTAAGGAACAAAATCAAAATAGACACTTTAGACCCAAGAAAAGATGCTTCATCTATGGAGGATCTCATTATACCAATCAATATCGATAGAAAGCTAGGTCTAGTAATCATCCAAAAGAGCCAAGCCACTAGATCAACGTGACCATTGGAAGTTAGAATCTAGATAGATAGGCTACCCCACTCCTAAAGGTACACTATTTAATAAGGATGTTAAGATTTTTATAGAAAATGGAGCAACAAATAACTTCATTTCTACTAGTGTAATCAGAAATATATCGAAAAGATTAGGATTCTTGCTTGAAGGGTGGAAATTAGAGTATGGTTTTGGATAAACCTACTCCATGGATCAATGTTATCCCAATGTACAAGTCATCCTACCTAATGGTTCCAGAGAATGGAACCTATATGTAGCTCCTATCCATACCTTTGATGTTATTTTAGGGATGGATTAATTTAAAATCCCATGATATTGCAATAAATTTCTATGATAGATGGATTGATTACACTAATAGTGATAAACAAAGAAGGTGAATTGCCAGTGAAAAATATTATTTTCGACCTCAATTACTATCAACAATATAACTAAAGAAAACCATGAAAAAGAGTGGATTAATTTTCATGGTCAAGTTTAATCAAGTTGAGATGAGTAAAGAACAAGAGGTGTTTGGTAAAAACTCAATTTTGTAGGAATATATGGATGTGTTTCCTAAATATTTACATGGATTGCAATAGAAAAGAGAATGTGAATCACTATAGAACTAATTCTTGGAACTGAGCCAATACATAGAACCCCATATAAGATGAATCCTATAGAAATGTAATATTTGAAGGTACAACTGCAAGGGTTGTTAGAAAAGAGGTTTATAAAATCAAATGTGTCACCATGGGGTGCACATGTCCTTGTAAATAAGGATGGATCGCTAAAAGTTTGTACTGACTATAGAATGTTGAATAAAGTGACCATAAAAAATAGATATCCCTTGCCCAAAATATATGATTTCTTTGATCAATTGAAAGGGACAACCATATCCTCTAAAATTGACTTAAAATTAGAATATCATTAGTTGAGAATTCATGAGGAAGATATTCATAAAATTACCTTCAAGACTCGATATGGACACTATTAATTAACAATATTACCATTTGGGCTATCTAATGCTCCATTGGCTTTCATGAATTTAATGAATAGTTTTTTTTGAAGATAGATAGATCTATTTGTTTTGATATTTTGGATGAAATTTTTGTATATTTTAAAAACAAGAAAGAGCATGATAAGCACATAAGGACAATGCTTAAGCTATTAAGGAAAAACCAACTTTATGATAACCTATCAAAATGTGACTTTTATGTTCTTGAGGTAATTTTTTTGGGCACATCATTTCTATTGATGGAATAGTAGTAGACCCAAAGAATATTGAGGTAATTGTGATTTGGCTATAAACCATCAATGTAATTTAAGTACAAAGTTTTATGGCCATCATAGGCTACTATAGATGTTTTGTGAAAGATTACTCCAAGATTACCTACCCGATAACAAATTTTTATATTAAGGGAAAATAATGTAAATTGATAGATAATTGTGAGGTAGTCATTGATTTATTAAAGTAAAATCTCACTACTACACCCATTTTGAAAATACCAAACCCATAAGGAATATTTTCATTATGCACAGATGCATCGTTAGAAGGATTGGTAGGAGTCCTATCCCAAGGGTAATCAGTGGTAGCATATGAGTCAAGTAAAATCAAGAAAGATGAAGTAAATTATGCTACACATGACCTGGAACTGGTAGTAGTGGTACATACCCTTAAGATGTGGTAACAATATCTGTTAGGCAAATCATTTGAGCTTAGAACCGATCATCAAAGTTTGAAGTATATCTTCACTCAACCAATGTTGAATGCAAGGACAAAATTTCTAAAATTTCATGGTGGACTCCATTAAAATTCATGCATTTATCTACAATCATCTTGAAACAAAGAAATAAACCTGACTCATTCTATACAATAGAGTGCTTAGAATATGATGAAGGGAATATTTGGATTAGATTCAATATAACCCTTTTAGTTAATGTATCTTCCAATTTTGAGTGCCCTACATAGACAAGTATTAGAGGAGCCTACATTTTTTTGCGTGTAGAATTATATTGACTCTACGACATAGACCTACCTACAATAGATTTATTTAGTTTAATAACATATTTTATGATTAAAATTTACTTCTAATCCAAGATATAACAATTAATGATGTTACTGATTCTCATAATCATAATATTTATGCGTTGAGTGATAGAATTTTCCTATTAAAATTCATTGAACAAACATCGACAAGTTTTTCACACAACCACACGTAAATTTAAATGTAGAATTATGTTGACTATGCAATTTAGACCTCATAGTTTTGTTCTCTAACTAACCCCAAAATTTATTTATTCAAATTTGGCTATGCTTCTAGGATATGACAATATGAGTGGGCCATTGAGTGATGTTATCTCTTATCCTAATCATAACATTCATGCATTCTTGGAAATATAGGAAGTATATTATAATAAAAAAGGATAGCAATAAATGATGTTAATGTGTAAGGACAGGTTAGCATTTCAGCAATATTTCAAAATACTTAAAAATAAATTAGATACACCAACTAGATATATATACACCCTGATAGGTAGAGACTTCTTATAAGAAATCATTGACAAATATATATATGTATTTATAATAATCGAATTTTATATCGATTTTTTTTTATTTTTAAACATGTCAATTTTTTTTTAACTTCAAAGGTGTCGAACTCAAATATGAACTTGAACTTGGTAACTAAGTCTATAGAAGGAAATGCAGACCCTCGTATGGTATCAATCATCCAGAATGGTTGTTCAATGAGAGCAATAACTTTATAATTAATATTTATTAGGATCAAAGTTGTAGGAGTGTATACCAAATCATATTCAGACTCTCCCCAAGCCTATGCTTCAAGTGACCTTGGGTGAGCCATTTTGACCTTGGGAAAAGCTCTTTTTGTAAATGTAGTAAAAGGTAATATTTCTTCTTATTGATGAGTCATTGCCAAGTTTTTCCCAAGTATTGGTTAAAACAATATAGACTTTTTGAGTCAAGACAAGTTTATGTGTGGACATTATGGTTCAAAACTAGATAATTCTATTGCTAATTGTATAAAGGAGTTATAAAAATAATTAGATGGGAAAATAAATCAATTGTTATTCTTATAAGAATTCCCATAGGCTTTGCATAGTTCATCAATTTTTTAAAATAACATGAAGTTTATTCTTTATTTTCTCATTCATATCTCATTGTTACTGGATTGAAATAAACTTAGAATTGTTTTAAATTACTTTAAAACACCATTATCATTTAATTGATTACATATAATTATTAAAAAAAATTAAAATATTTTAAAATAAAAATTTTGATGTATTAATTTGATAGTTTTTTGTTTTTATCAAACTTACCAAGATATCTTAAAAGGAAGTTCAAAGCTCAAACCACTACACTAAGCCATAAGAGCTTAATTTAATAGTTTTAAACTATGTCCTAATAATTATATAAGGTTTTTAGTAATTACAGTATATTATGTATAAATATATTATTCAATGTGATCTATTGTATTACTAATGTTAAAATTTTCTTTTTTTTCATTTTATTTTTTAATTAAATAAAAATATTATTACAATTTTTAAAATATAAATGTTTGTATATAAATACTTTTCTTTGAAAATAATATTATATATAATTATATTAAATATCATTTAATTATATATATTATTAAATAAAGCTACATATAATATAATATATTTGATTTGGTTAGTGTGAGAAACCCTTATGACCAACACACAAGGCTGAAGAGTTTCCTCCCAACCATGACCCCTCATAAAGTTGACAGCTATGCATATAAAGGAATTTAACACACAACCACTAGACTTCTATCCCCTCACACACATCTGAGTTGTGTTATCTCCCTTGGGACTACTACATATAATATATAACAATAATGGAAATATAACCAAACTTGCATAAAAAATCATTTGAAAAAGAAAACTATATGAGATAAAATAATTAAACACATGATGATATTAAAATTTTATCAAATTTATATACAGTTATTAATACACTTTGGTAAGAGGGATGATACCTCTCTCAAAATTTTATGTTTTTAATTCAATACATTTTCTTTTTTAGTCACTACCCTCCAGCCTATCCCTTATGGGTATCTTAGACCTTCCTAAAGAGAGGTCAAAGCCCTAACCACTATGTTGTCCTTATCAAACTAACTCAACACTTTTCTCTTGATAATGTTTTGGTTCAATGGTTGGGTGTATGGATGATGTAGCTCATACCAAGTTTCAAATTTATGCAACATTAAATAATCCATATACCTCAATTTGACTAAGCTAATGTCTAGAAATAGAATAACCCTTTTAAAACTAAATAATCCATATACCTGAATTTGCCTAAGTTAATGTCTAAAAAATAGAACAACCCTTTTAAAACCAAATAATGGAAAAACAAACTACATGAAATAAAATAATTAAATAGATGATCATATTAAAATCTTATCAAATTTATACATAATTATTAATACACTTTGGTAAGAGGGACGAGACCTCTCTCAAAAGTTTATGTTTTTAATTGAACACGTTTACCCTCCGACTTATCCCTTCTAGCTACTCTTTAGTTTGAACCTTAAATCTCCTTGAAGAGAGACCAAAGCTCTAACCACTATGTTGTCCTTATCAAACTAACTCAACAATTTTTCTCAATGAAATTTTGGTTCAATTGTTGGGTGTATGGATGATGTAACTCATACCAAGTTTCAAATTCATGCAACACCAAATAAACCATATACCTCAATTTGACTAAGTTAATGTCTAAAAAATAGAACAACCCTTTTAAAACCAAATAATCCATATTTGACTAAATTGATGTGTAAAAATAAAACAACCCTTTGAAAACCCAATATTTAATTAATTTATAATAATATTAATTATAACAATATTATATATTTTATTAAAATATTATAACAAAATATGATAATTTTTAATGACGTAATTACTATATAAAAAATTAATATATATAACCAATTTTAAAAAGTAAAAATAAACTAATATAACCAAAATAAAAGTTTCAATCAATAACCAAAATGAAACTTTCAATCGGCTTGAAAATAAAAATAAAATTGTCCTCCACTAATTCAACACAATGTATTAATATTTAATTATAAGAAAGAAGTTCCTGTCTTACATAACCCTTTGAAAGTAAACTTTACATATAAAAAACACAACTTACAAAATTGAAAAAAAAAGTGCCCAAGCTAACAACAGCCCGTAACAGTCATAAGCGTTCTTATGTGTGTCTTGAAGAAGAAATTAAAAAAACACTCCTGATCCAGAATATATATATAAGCATATAAAAGATCTGAGAAATCCTCTAGTGTGCTCATCAAGCTGAAGTTATTGTTGAGAATGGCTTAGCACTCGATCATAGATGGCATATCAAAGATCATAGAAATCCTCTACTGTGTATTGAAGAAGAAATTAAAAAACCACTCCTGATCCAGAATATATATAAGTATATAAAAGATCTGAGAAATCCTCTACTGTGCTCATCAAGCTGAAGTTATTGTTGAGAATGGCTTAACACTCGATCATAGATGGCATATCAAAGATCAAAACTCAAACGACATTCAACTTCTTGTTTTTGTGGTTTCGATGACTCTGTTAAGGTCAATTCACAATGCTTTTTGGTCCTCGAACCGAGTTTTAGAGATATCTCCTTCCACAAGTTCTTAATGTACTCTAAACTCTACGTCCATTTGAAGCCTATGTCTTATGAGCTCTATTGTCTCACCGCCCTTTCTTCTGTCGTTGTTCATTCTGCCTTGAATCGCCCACAACTCTTTTATGGCTCAACTCGAAGTTCCTGAGTTTGATGCCTCTGCTTCCCTTACAAGCACAGGCACAGGCATAAATTCAGGAACTTCAAGTTCCTGAATTTATGCCTACATCTTTACCTGTGCAGGTTCATGCAGTGTGCAATGATTGCAATTGTTGGCCCAGTCCCAATACAATAACAATTGAACAAGTAGGCCCAAAACGGGGGGGGAGAACAGAGGAAGCCCAGACCCGGGCCCGACCACAAATGATGGAATTATAATAACAATTGAACAAGACCACATCCTCTATACAATTAAAACAAATTGTTTCATATTTAACCAACAAAAATATTTTTAAAATGGTGATGCTTCTATTTTCAATTGTTAAAATTGTTCCTTCCTAAGTAAAAACTTTCCTATATTACTTATATAGAACAGAACATAAATAAAATTACCTGTATTCTTATTTTCTTGTGGCTCTTTCTTTGTTTCACCTCAATTGCTCTGAGGCATCGGTGCTCCGTGATTGAATGTCTTTAAGCTTCCGTTGGCCTTTACAATAGATAAATAGTAACATAGATTCATAACAAATTACTAATGCCAAATCAGTCTGGACGCATATTGTGATTCTCGGCAAAAATATTTCAATTTTGGTGGCTTGAAATTTACAAGTGGTTGATATCGTTTTAAATAAATAAATTTATTTCTTAAGCATATAATTGTAACATGATTTACATGCTCATTGCCGATAACATGTTTTTTTTAGTGTTGCAATGTATATTTTATTTGTACATAAACCCAGAATCAATTTGGGCTATAAATTAGTTAGTTAATGCTAAATAACCAGAAACGAATAAATGTATTTGTTTTTTAAATTAATCTGATTTTGTGATGATTATGTTTACCAAATATTTAATAATAAAATTATAAATTAATAATTAATTTTAAAATAGAGTTCCTTACAACTACACTATTTTTAGTGGCTAGTAAAAGTAGGGTTCAAATTACATGGGTTGCATTCATCAAACATACACCAGGTGCTCGAGATTAGAGTTGGTCTGGCTGGCTTCTCCCAAGGTTTTTGAATCTGGGTCTTTTATTGGTAAGTATCCAACTAGACTAGCACTTACCAATCCACCTAGCAATTTTGGGGTTTTCCTATGTCATGCCAAGGTTGCTAGCTAGACTAAAACATTTAGTGGCTCAATTGTAGGTTATAGTGGCAATAAGGCATGTAGCCTCAATTCAAATTTTAGGGTTCTTACTATGTCATGCGAGTTGCAGCTACATTAAAAATTTTACTTGGCTCAACTCTAGGTTATAGTGGTAACAAGGAATAGTATTTTAACCTAAAAATGAGATGAAAATGTAACCAATTTCTTTATAAAAATTTTAAAAAAAAATTAATTAAATTTTAAAATATATAATTTGTTATATAAAATTAGTTCAAATTTTGTTTTTATTAAAAATCTAAAAAAAATCAATACAAATATTTTATATTTTACAATTATAATAAGTAAAATAATATCACGTGGTATTTTAAGAGGTCATTTAAGATTATTTGATCCTAATTAAATGGCCATCATCAAATTATAAATATTTTAAACACATGCAACTTTAATATTAATGGATCAATAATACATTTGATTTTTCCAAGATGATGCTTGGAATATTTTTAATATAAATACAACCAATAAATATTTTTAAATATATGTAAATTTAATAGTATTAATATTAAGATAACTAATAGTAATAGAAGCAATTAATATGTTTAAGTAATAGTATTAAGACAATCCCCGAACGTCAGATCATGGAAATATTAGGCTTGTCGGTTAATGGTCCTGATTCTAATATTTCTTGGAGACGGATGGGTTAGAGTAATCAGGTGCGAAGAGCTAGTAAATGGAATATGCCTCCTCCGGGAATGCTGAAGATTAATACGGATGGATATTCTCGAGGTAATCTAGGTAATACTGGTATTGGTGGTGTGGGGTGGTATAGTAGTGGTACTCTTTGATTTGTTTTCTCTTGCTTTAAGGGATATCATTCTAATAACTTCATGAAAGTCCTTGCGATTTTATTTTCTTTGAAGCAGGGGTATGCTTTGGGTTGGCATCGAATTGTTTGTGAATTTGATTCTCATATTATTATAAATTTGTTGAATTCTAGGGATAGTCTTCATGGGATTTGGCAGTTGAGTTGGATTGCTTGGCAAATTCTCAATATCTCTGCTCACTTGGAGTTTATTTCTTTTGTGCATATTCCTCGAGAGTGGAATGGGGTAGCGGATTTGTTAGCTAAATGGTCTTATGAGTTTTAGGATGGTTGGGATGTTCAGAATTGGTCTCAACTTTCTTCTAATTGCTCTCAATATCTCTTTTATTTATTGATAGTTGTTATGTTTGAATAGCTTCTTATTTTTCTTTGTATCTTGGATGTTTTTTTGTGTTAATAAATTTTTACCCTCTTTTTTAAAAAAAAGATAATCATTTATATAGTTATTATTATTGCTTGTAATTATGACAATAAATAGAAAGTAAAAATTGATAAGATCTTGTTTTTGCATGGACACTTCAACACATGTTTTATCTTGATAACCTAAGTTCAATTCATATGGAGGGAGGCCCTTGTTAGTATGTCAAAGTGTGGCCCCAATTGTCCCAACTATGACTAGCTTAGATATATCCTTGACATTATACGACAATGAATAGAAAAGTAAAAATTGATAATATATTATTCTTGGGGGGACACTCCAACATTATGTTTTTTGACATTCATTGATATTATCTTATCCATGTCAGGACACTCAAAGGGTAGTTAGCGTTTTATCTAGGTGACCTAAATTCAAATCACGAGGAAGGAGGCCCCTTGTTCTTGAGATAAGTTAGTGTTTCATCTAAGTGACCTGAATTCAAATCATGAGGAAGGAGGCCCCTTGTTCTTATGTCATTGAGAGTGTGGCCTAGTTTTTCGACCCGTTGTACTTCAAATTACTTTTAAAAAAAGAGAAAAAAATGATAAGATCTTTGAAATTAAGAACATTTTATCTCTAAGTGAATAACTTTGAGTTTTTTCATGTTTTTTTAAATAGCTTGAAAATTGGAGGGCATATCAGGGTCATCCTTCCTATGAATTTAACTTGTGTCTTCGTTAAGAAAGTCCAATGCCTTTTTTTATTGTGGTGTCTATGTCGTGACTAGTTTCCTTGTTAGTTAAAATTAAAAAATAAAAATAAAAAAGATATTTTATATTTTTAAAAATTATTTATTAAATATAATTTAAATAAATTATTTATAAATAAATATTGAATTATTATTATTTTTTTATTTGCGGAAACACCCCGAAGGGATGCCACTTTCGGGTAAGACCCAAGGAGTTAGGGGTATCCATTCTACCAAAAATGCCCAGGACTCAAACCTAGCCTACCACCTTTGACATACTCAAGGAGCAAACAAACACACAAAAACAATTAAAAAAAATAAAAATAAAATAAAATAAAAAAATAACAAAATAAAATAAAACACATGCTCGTTGAGTTTTTCAAAAATAAAAACACACTCAAACACACACAATAATATAAAAAACAAAAACACAACATGAACCACATAGAAAATATACAAGAACAACATAACAAAACACAACCATGACAAAAACAATAGAACATTACAAAGACATAACCAAAAGACACATGAAAAATAAACACAACCAAAACCTAAAAAATTAAAAAAATAAAATAAAAATAAAAATAAAAAATAACCAACAACAAACAATAAACAAAAACAAAAAAGATAGAAAACACTCACACATAAAAACACGAATTAACACAAACAAACAAAAACATAAGAACAAGAACGACAAAAATACAAGAACAATAACAAAAACATAAAAAAAAAAAAAACACAAAACAACAAAAACTTAAGAACAACACAAAGAACACAAAAACAAAACAAAACAAAAGATCACACACACCTTAAAAACTAAATTAAAAAAAAAAAAAACAAAAAAAGAAAAAAGGAAAAAAAATAATAATTTAACAAAGATCTTTCTAGACCAGAAGAATTTTAAGGCAAGAATCAACATAGGAAACAAAAGAAAGAATATTTTGAGATAGGAAACTAGAATAACCTGATCAAACCAAAGAGAAGCAAATTAAAGCAAGAAGAAACCAGGTACCTTCAAAATTGGAGCCATCCAAATAAATGATATAAAGAAGAGCTTCCCTTATTTGTGAAGCCCACCATCTAGGAGGGTGGCCATAACAAGTAAGATCACCTTTGTCCAAATCCCAATTAGCTAAAGCATCAACACTCTTATTTTGATCTCTGACCACATGATTGTAATCAAATTTCAAAAATCCCATCTAGATTAATTGAATATTCTCAATAATTATTTTTATTCTCCAATCAACCTTATGATTCTTAGGAGTCTTCAAAATATTAATCATGAGTTGAGAGTCAGACTCAACTAACACCTTTTCCCATCCAACCTTAGTAGCCTCTTGAATGCCTTTGAGGATACCATACCTCTCAACAATGTTATTGGAAAGAATACCCAAATTCTCAGCAAAAGTAAAAACCATGGAGCCATCTAAAATTCTATAAATTCCTCCTGCACTAGCTTTTCCAGGGTTCCCTCTAGAGGCTCCATCAGTATTGACTTTTCCAAAATTCTTAGGAGGAGGTTGTCAATTTCTTGTCCTATCTATCTTAAAAATACTCACATTCCATTTAAGTTGGTTTACCTTAGAAGATTTAATCTTCAATATTTGCATCACTTGATACCATCTTTGGTGGGAGTTTCAGGGGTGATTAAGGAGTTGATGGACTGATTCAACTAAGTTGGCTATGATATTTTACTAAATATAGTGATTATCCTTCCTATCTTGATTAAAAATTTGGTTTTTCCTTTCATTCTAGATATTCCAAAGAATAATGGTAGAACCCATCCAAACTAACTGCCTAATAAAATCATCAACACCCTCTTGATTAGGCCAATCCCTCCAAAGTTGTTCAAAAGTAAAAAATATGGACCACTGTAATCCAAGTAAGTGGCCATTCTCCTCCATAGCTCAGAGGCTAAAGTACACTCAATAAAAGTATGGCTAAGATTTTTTACATTCTCTTCACACATTTCACATCTAAAAGGGCAATGAAAACCACACTTCATAAGTTGCTCACCAATAAGCACCCTACGATGCAATAAAATCCAAGTAAAGAACCTCACCTTAGGCCACAAATTTTGAGCCCACAACTAAGAAAATATATCAAAATATTGGTTGGGATTATTATGGCATAAGTTCAAATAACCTTGAGCAACTGAATACTCACCCTGAGTAGTGTTGTTCAATCCAAAACAATCTTTTTACATGGGACCAAAAGAGAGATCTCATATGAATGATGCCTTGGTAATATTATATTTGCCTTTCTAGGATTTGAATAGGCCAGCCCTCAATAGGGATCCAATATCTACCAACCTTTGACTTACTAGTGTGGTATCGATATTAATTAGCCACCTTTATCCAGTTAGCTCGGTGAAGTTCCTCCATCCAAAGCCTCCACCTAGACTTTTTATATTGAATTATTTTTAGTTATATAAATAGAACAATATTTTTTATATTTTATATGTTTAATTTAAAGTAAATATAATTAATCTTAGAGTTTTCTTGCTAGTTAAAATTAAAAAAATAAGAATAAAAAAAGAGATTTTATATTTCTAAAAAAAAAATAAAGGTAAAATTTAATTATATATATATATATTAGTAATACTTCTTATATACATACCCCGTGGGGATTGAACTTGGGTCACATCACCAATAACCAATAATGTAAGTGGAATCCTTACTAGTAGACCACGCTCAAGCGGATAGAACAAGAATCAAATTACAGTCATAGGTATGCCACTTTTGGCAAGCACTAAAATTCAAATAAAATTTGGAATAACATCTCCAAAAATAACAAAAATAATAATTACTATTTATAGAGCATAAAATTTGAACCTGTTTCTTCTGCTTTACACTGATCCTAAGAAACCTAGCAGACTTGACAGTCCTACGAACACAACCCGTGCTATCCCAAAAAGGACCAAGGAGTGCTGCAAGAGTTAGCGAAAAACCCAACAAACAACTGTTCATCTTCCACTGAATAAATATTTCTAAAAATTTATTTATTAAATATAATTTCAACAAATTATTTATAAATAAATATTGAATTATTTTTAGTTATACAAATAGAACAATATTATATATATTAGATATATTTGATTTAAAACAAATATAATTAATCTTAGTAAAGATTTATATCAACTATAGTTTAAGGATTTGTTTGGACTTGATTTATTTAAAAGACTACAAGGATCAATTAAAAATATTTATGGAAAAGTAAATTTTATTTTATTTTATATATAAGTTAATTTTTTTTTGTTTTGAAACATAGATGAACCAACAACTACCTTTCCTTTTTGAACAACTAGTCACGGGGTCAAGTCACATTGCCTTCGATAGTAGCGTCAAATTACGATGTTACCACTATAACCCCTATATCACCTCAATAAACATGATGCGGATGAAAGAGATCATTGGTGGCTCAGGGATGGTATCACTATATTTTTTTTATACATAGGGGAATTGGCAACTGCCTTTCCTTTTTGAACTAGTCACAAGGTCAAATCACATTGCCTTTGGTCATAGCATCAAATCATGGAGCTACCACTATAAACCCTACCTCGCCTTGATAAACATGGTACAGAGTGAGGGAGACCCCTGGTAGCTCAAGGTTGGTACATTCATCATCTAGTCAGACTACTACCTTTGCCCTAGGGTTGGTACCACTATCATCAAGTTGGTGTATACTCAATAGACTACTACCTTTGCCCAAATTAGGCATACCCTTGAGGTTTGAACCTAGGTCTCCTCTGGGTAAGTGCCCAACGTCTTACCAATCCACCTAGCCCTCGGGGACTACAAGTTAATTATGATATATTATATTATTATCAATTCTAAATTCTTTGTATTTAAGAAAAATTATTTGGTATACGCTACACAAAATATTAAAAAATGACTAAATAAATTTACAATTCATGGTTAATTAGGTTAAATCTAGGATAAAGTTAAACACTTAAATATTTACCTTCAATATTGAAGACTTATAACATGTAAACTTATGATTTTTAAAAATTTATTAAATCTAAATTAAATGAGTATATATATTTTCTATTGAATATTGAGAAAAAAGTATTTTAAGATTTCATTTTCTTATTATTTGATAAGGTTATTTATTTAATTTTATCTATTATTGATAGATATTTATGTTAGAATTTTCTAAGAGTAGAACTGCAAAGCATTACAAAATTTGAAGAAAAAAAAATAGAACCGGTTGATTATTCCATGGATCAACTTTGTATAAATAACAAAGTTGATCTTTGAGAGTCGTTGGATTACAACAACTCATCAAATATGAGCTATACTATAACTGAGAGTTCACCTGACTCATGAAGGAGTGGAAACTCAAGTAAGTCTATCCTAGTAGAACTTAAGAGAATAATTACTTATTTTAACACCCCTCTTAAGTGATACTAGGGGTGTATTGTACAAATGAGTCCCTACAAAAAATCCTGATGAGGTACTCATGCAAAATGGTTTCATTTTGAGTAGATGGTAAAAACCCCATTTGAAAAACCATCTATCAAAAGGAAAAAAAGAAAAGGTATGTCTTTGGTTTGCGAAGATTGTCCTATTAATAAAAAATATGAGTCCCGACAACATGTCCTAATGAGGTGCTCATGTACAATGGTTTCATTTTGAGGAGATGGTAAAAAACCATGGGAAAAACTATCTATCAAAAGAAAAAAAGGAATAGGTATGTCTTCGGTTTACAAAGATTGTCCTCTTAATAAAAAAGGTGAGTCCCGAAAACATGGCCTGAAGACGTACTCATTTACAATATTTATGAGAGATGGTGAAAAAATCACATGGGAAAACCATTTGCTATGAAATAAATAGGCATGTCTTCGGATGGTAAATATTGTCCTTAATAATACAAAAAAATAATGAGTCCCAGCAACATGGCCTGATGAGGTACTCATGTACAATATGTAAGGGAGAGATGATAAAAAAACCACATGGGAAAATACCATCCTCCAAATAATAAAATAATAAAAGGAGAGGTG
Organism: Wollemia nobilis; assembly: GCA_028583015.1. NCBI lineage: Eukaryota > Viridiplantae > Streptophyta > Pinopsida > Araucariales > Araucariaceae > Wollemia > Wollemia nobilis. The sequence continues at coordinate 30,670 of JAQPPZ010016746.1, read as the reverse complement.
AAAAGATCTATGTTTCAATGTAGTTGTAATACCCCAAGCTTCTCTTGTAACTGTATGTAACGCGAAGAAGGAAATGACTTGGTGAAGATGTTTTCAACCTAATTTTTAGTTGGAATATAGTCCAATTATATGTCCCCATTTTGAATATGCTATTGAATGAAGTGCATGTGTATCTCAATGTGCTTGGTGCGTTGATGCTCAACTAGATTACATGCAATATGAATTGTGCTCTGATTTTCACACCAAATAGTAATAGGTTTTTCATTGGAAAACCCAAATTCTTTTAGAATCTGACAAATCCAAAGAGCTTCCTGACTTGCTAAAACTATTGCCTTGTATTCTTCCTTTGTAGATGATAAGGCCACTACTTGTTTTTTTTGCATAACAAAACAATTGGCAAAGAATCAAGACAAAAAACATAGCCATAAGTTGAACATCCATCTTCTACTAAACCTGCCCAATATGAATTCATGTAGCCAATGATATCCATGGATTTTATCTCATAAAAGAGCCCAAAGTGACTAGTTCCTTGCGAGTAGCAGAGGATCCTTTTTGCTTCTTGCTAGTGACTGAAATGAGGTTGATGTGAGAATCTAGATATTAAACCAACAACATATGAGATATCTGGATGAGTATAAGTAAGGTATAATATACTCCCAACAAGCTAATGGTATATAGTTGTATCACATAGAGAGGATGTGCAAGAAGTGCTTAGATTGATTCCAGACTAGAAAGGTGTAGGAGACGGTTTGCAATCTGTCATTTTAAACCTTTGAAGAAGATCTAGAGTGTATTTTTTTTACACAGTGAAATTATTGCATTTGTTTGATTTATTTTGATCCCTCAACTCATGAGATATTTTTTCATAGAAATTTCCAATTTGAAGAAACATTCCCTCAGAAATATCCTCAAACATCCTCTTCCACTATTGATCCTTCTACTATAGTAGAACCTTAATATAATGAAGAACCAACTTTAGAGATTAATTTAGAGATTTATGATCAATATGAGGAACCTATAACTCCAACTCAAAGTCTTTCCATTCCTTCTAATCCTTTCACTATGCCAAAATGGGCCAACACCATTGTTAAAGAAGCTACTCCTTACATCCAAAATCTTCCATCATCCATATTAACTAACTCTATAGGCACTAGTCTTGTCTGTTAGTCTATTTCCTCTGATCCTAAATCGTTCAAAGAAGCAACTGGTATTAAAGAGTGGGATAATTCCATGGAAAACAAATTCTCTTCCATAATCAAAAATTAAACTTGGGATTTAGTTCCCCTACCTAAAAGAATGAAATTAGTTTGTTGTAAATGGATTTACAGAACAAAAATGGACCTAATGTGGAAATTGACAAACACAAAGCTCACCTAGTAGCCAAAGGTTTCTCTAAAATATAAGGAATTGATTATGCTAAAACCTTTGCACCAGTTGCCAAAATGGATTTTGTTAGACTGGTTCTTGCTCTGGCTGCTTCCCAAAAGTGGCATGTCTTTCAAATAGATGTAAAAAGTTCTTTCTTATATGGGGACTTAAAAGAAGATATATTTATGGAACAACCTACTGGTTTCACTAAAGACTCCTCTCTTGTTTTTAGGCTAAAGAAGTCTCTCTATGGCCTCAAACAAGATCCTAGATATTGGTATGAAAAAATGGACTCCTTCCTTCTTTCCTCATGTTTTTCTCATTGTGAGTCTAACATGGTTTTGTGAAACCATAAAATTGATAAAACCAAATTGTACAACTAATATTTTGCCTAATTTGGAAGTGCAATTGCATAATGAAAACCTTCCAAAGAAGTAAAATAATGGTTTAGAAGAGAACGATTACAAAAATATTCAGTTTGAGTTACAAAATGACTTCCAACAAACTGTAAAAGTGGTAAATTGTACATTCTAGGGTGTTGTATTATTTGGATCATACAAATATATGATTTGGAGACCATACAAGTAGTTTTATGATTTGTAAATCGTACACTAGAAAATCATGTTAGAATTTCCCAAGAGTAGAACTGTAAATTATTACAAGATTTGAAGAAATAAAAATAGAACTGATTGATTATTCCATGGATCAACTTTGTATAAATAACAAAGTTGATCATTGAGAGTCGTTGGATTACAAAAAATCATCAAATCTGATCTAGACTATAACTTAGAGTTCACCTGACTCATGAAGGAGTGGAAAATCAAGTAAGTCTATCATAGTAGAACTTAAGAGCATAATTAATTATTCTAACACTTTAGACATTAAATATAATTTAAAGTCTTGTTGAGACTATGTTTATTAATTTTTTTTGTTTGTGAAAAACATCCTAGAAGGGATGCCACTTTCGGGTAAGACACAAGAACAAAGGGGTATCTCTTCCACAAAAAAATACCTAGGGCTTGTATCTAGCCTACCACCTTTGACACACTCAAGGAGCATGCCTAAAACAATAAAAAAAAAAAAAGACACAAACCAAACACAAAATAAGATAAAACAAAATAAAACTTACTCCTTGAGTTTGTCGACAAGATAAAGCACAAACAAACACACAATAAGATATAAAAAACACTACATGAACCACATCGAACAAACACAAAAACAATATCATAAAATACAAATAAATAAAACACATACATACAAACAACATAAATAAAATAAGAAATACAAACAAAAAACAAAAACAAAACAAGAACGCATAGAAAAAACCACAAATGCAACATAACAAAAACAACAAATAGATACAAATACACCACAAACAAAAATTGCATAACATAAAACACCAAAAAAATACCACAAAAACAACATAACAAAATAAAACAAAAATAGAAACAAAAAAATGATACAAATACACCACAAACAAAATAATGAAAAACAAATACAAAAAAAACTAAGCCAAAAGAGTTGTTGACAAATCAAACAATGTAAGGTAGCACTAAAAATAAACCAAAGCTTAACAAAGTACCAAAAATATCAGAAATTGCTTAGCAAATTAGTCAAAACTTCCAACATTGTCATCAAGAAATGTAGAATAAAACTCATCCTATAAAACCTTAGAATTATGGAATCCTCGTCCTTTTATTTGTATCTTGCTTCATTCTAGTTGGGACTAAAGTTTGGTTACTTAGAACCACAACACTACTATTGGAATTTGTATGGTTCTTTTTGTAGACACCAAAACAGCACCAATCCGATTATGTGACTGCAAACACTGATCGCTTTGACACACACAGCCCCTAGGGCAGCCCTCAGAGGTTAAACAGTGGTCCTAACCACTTTTATAGCAATTTTGTAAGGTCAAGAAGCAATTTGGCACATTCGGGCACTTTGCCCAGTATTCGTCTCACCCGGGGACGAATACTAACTGGGATTCGTCTCACCCAGGGACGAATTCTGAAATCGTCTTTGGTCAGGACGAATTCTAGGTTTAACGGGCAAAAAGAAGAATGCCGCCAAGTGGCAGCCGAGGACAGTCAATTATTGCCTCCTGCCGTGCATGCGCGTGTAGGTGGGTAGGTTGGCAGTTGGAGGACTGTCACAAAGGCAGTCATGGAAGCCCAAGTCAGGGAGGAGTCTCCTCCCTCTTGGGAAGGCATGGCCGCCACATGGCATCCCTGCATGCCCCTCCAAAGAGACCCCTTGGGTCTATAAAATGGTGGACTTTCCCACCCAAAAGAGAAGAGGTTGGAGGCATTTTCAAGCAACGAAGTGCTGCCAAATCGAACACCCTATTGCACCCTTTTTCGATTCACCTTTTCACATCCATTAATCTCTTTCGCAAGAGAGGTTATTGGGTGGCTTTTGGAAGCGTGGATCCGAACCCAAACCCAACATTTGACCACCTTAATCCACCAATTTGTCGACAACACATTCCTAAGAGATTTTGGGCCCATCCCTAGTGGATTGGCGCCGAAATCAAGTTCCAACGGTGGGCGGCCCACTTGGGCACCCCGCACCTTTTTGTTAAGTTTCATTTTAATCTATTCGGTTATCATTTGTTCATCTTGCATTTCATTTTATGCTGACTAGATAGTTCATAGTCTTCAATTTCATAATATTTTAATCAAATTTCATCATGCTTTTGTCGCTTTTGTTGTCCCACTAACTTGCAGGTAACAACATCAAAATTCTCGGTGATGGAGGTCAAATTGGGAGAATCCGACCATCTGGGTCATCCCAAAATGGCCCCAATTACTTAACCCCTTTGTCTGCAGGTGTTTTGGAGATCCCGAGGTGTGACATTTGAGCGGCATCAACTCGGCATCCTAACACAGTCGAATTCGTCCCACCCAGGGACGAATAATAGCAGAATTCATCCTGCCCAGGGATGAATTCTAGTTGAAAGTAGATTGGCCGACTGTTTCAATGGCAGTGGCCCTCTGGTAATGTCTTCTGACCTCTGTCAGATTTGCAGGTCATTTAGGATCATTTCATGCATCATTTTAGTCAGTCTTAGGCATACATCTTTCATTAATTTCAAGGAACAAACTTTTCCTATTTGCAGCAGGTGCTACTAACGCCTTTGTTGTTTCTTTGAACGCAGGAGGAGCAGCAAGAATCGAAGATCCATCAATGCAAGCGGCGGCAACACTTTGGCCCGCCCATTTCAAATGTGGGCATGCGGAAGGAGGAAGACTAAGTCACAATTGTAACCAAAATCTATTTAACGCTCCTAACCCCTAAAAAGGGAGGAGGCGTCTTTGTAACCGAGGTTAAAGAGTTAAATAAAAGGGTTGTGATTTCTCTAAATTCTTGTATCTCACTTCAATTTGCCTCTTTTGTTTAATGCACTTCACATCTTAGGACTTAAGCGCTATATTTTGTTTTACATTGCATGGTTATAGTTTTTCCTTTTATTTCCGAAATCTCATGCTTTCAGTGGCGATCACGGTGGGACCCTGTCCCCTAGTTTTTAAGATCAAGTAACTGATCCATTTTTGTGTTTTGTGCTTGACAGGTACCATTTTTCAAAAGCAGACTATTATTCGTCTTTGACTATGACGAATACTTTACTGTAATTCGTCTAACCCTGAGACGAATTCAAATTCGTCTCAGACAGGGACGAATTCTGTTCTGTAATTCGTCTCACAGAGGGACGAATTTTTGTCTATAAATTTTTAGAGCCGAGGATCAAAAACAGCAAGTCTAGGCAGAGAAAGGTAAGGGTTCCAAAATTGTCCCTGTCATTTTTTTATTTTTTGCTTTCTATTTTTTGTCAACTTTTGCTTGCTTAAGGAAAGTTGGTTGCTTGCATGTTTCAATTTTAATTAAAATAAACCACACACACATCACGTGGCATTTTTTTAACCAAGGAGCTGGTCGTAAGACCCCAGCCCTTGATCAAGACCAACGGTGGGTTCATCACCACCTTGGCTTGATTTTGCATCCATTTCCCCGATTGTCATTGTTGTTAGGCGTAAATCCTGATGAAAGCTGACCGAGTGTCACTGGGGTGATTCCCATGCACGCGAGGATAAGTCTTCTATGGTAGGTGTCATTAACAGGACAATCCCCCTTCCGTACCGCCTATGTTCCACGTACCATCTGCTCTCACGTACCTATAGTTTCCCTCTCGTAAGGGCGGGTATATAGAGAGGTTGGTATATCGGTCCGGCAATGGTATATTGAAGGGGTGACCATTTATGGGAGTCATATGAGCCAACATTCTGCATTTAAACGTTCTTCAAAACTTTCAAAAACAAAACAAAATCATCAAAACGCACTAAAACCAGTCTAGGACACACCATTAATCTTTAAAAGAGATAATCACCGTTTGTGTATGTGTGTGTTCATTTTTGCTTAGTGTAACAAAAAAAAAATCAAAAAAATCATAAACAAAAGATAAAAATCTATGCATTTTGTCACTCGCTCCAAAAGCTCCAAGGATTCCCGCAATCGCTTGGTCATCCCCAAAATGCCCCAAAGGTGTCCATGAACCCTTTGGTCAACCCAAAAGCACCCCAAAGGTGCCCATAAGTGATGCAGGAGCATCCAACAAAATATGGGAAATCTTATATTTTTCCCTAAATTTTAGTGCATCTTGTCGGGGCCATAACTTCTCAACCGTAGCTCCGATTGACGTGAAATTTTACAGGGAGTTAGTTGGGATAATTTTAAACAAATATAACTCCCTAGAGTTCTATTTGTCCAAAAAAATCAGTTTTCGAGGCCAAATTCCATCATCTAGTGCCCCAAAATTAGGTTTTAAAATTACTCGGCTAATTTTTTATGCTTTTTGAGTTGTTCGGAGGTCAATATCTCCTAATGTATTTAGAGTTAGGACTTGAAACTTCATTTTTGTCTTATCTATTGTAAGAGGGATGCGCACCCCAATTTTGGGCCCCATCTGACTCATTTCAATTTTTAGGGTTTTTTAGAGAGACATCGTCATGGTGCTCACCCGTAGCCAAGCCCAATCATGGGCAGATGCTATGGGGAATATCCAAGGAGGCACAAGTCACCTCCGGTATAGCCCCAAGGATTTGGTCATACCACCTTGGTGACCTAACACACAAGGCAGTCCCCTCCACACCTTAACGGAAAGGGACTATAGGGGCACCTCTTCTAGGGGCACTCTTGTTCAGCATAGCACCCAACACACACCCTTCCATGAGGGGTACATCCATAGGAGAGCTCCCTTAGATGCTCGCTATGAGTGGTCACCATGCGATGAAGCGCTAGGTCAACATAGGGTTCGACGGGAGGAACCACATGATTACACTATCCCTCCTTCACCCCCTCTAGTTGTCAGGACTACAAGGACAAATCCAGAGCACAAGGCTCCTCAAGCAGGGCGAGCCAGCTCTGTCCATCCCTTTTTCACTTATGAAAGAGAGCACGAGGAAAACCCTTACCTTCCTCAAGAGCAATATACATCGCGAGAGCAATACGCCTCCGCAAATGCTAGCTATCGAGATCACTCACTGAGGCCGAAGCCTCAGATAAATGCCACTACCTCCAACAGAGGGAGGTGGCCTATAGAGATCTTGGATCACTATGACCGAGATAGATATCTAGGAGAGGCATCTAGGCCTTCTAGACATGAGGCGACAGGACCAACTATCTTAGAATCTGTCAAGCACATCGCATGCCGGATGCAACTCATGCAACTTGAGCTAGAGCGACAACATTTAGAGCAATGGTATCTTCTAAATAAAGAGCACCTTCAGCGCCAGAAGGATGAGTTGTTCCAACACACTATGCAGGAGAGGACTCCAACCCCTCACACGCATAAGACAAAACATTATGAGAGGCACAACCCCTGGGTGCGAGACAAGTCTCCACGACCTTATCGAGCACCACCCCCGATGCCTCCTAGACATGAGCGGGAGGCTACTCCTATAACCAATGATGGGCGCCTTCCTCAGGAACCCACTCAGGTTTATGGGCCACCCTTAGAAATTCATCAAGAAGCCTCTAAGGAATCGGAGCGAGAAGAAGAGCGGGATGAAATGCCCTACCAAGGCATGGGGGGTGCTATCCGGCCACCCCTCCATAGGCCCCAAGTTCCTCAACAAGAACCAACCAAAGAGGAGGAGCTCAAATCCCCCGATACATGCAAAGCGCTAGAGCACTTAGAGTCGATAGAGACCAAGATTTTGGAGCTCCCAAGGCCCAACTTACATGAGGCTCCTTTCGAAGAGGATCAACCTCTAACCGTAGGGCTACCTGATGATGCAGTCCTCCATGTCTCAGAATCTCTAGATTTTGATGAGCTGTACTCACTGGTCGAAGGTGAGGATAAAATAGAGATAGCCCACAGCAATCACATGCGACAACATCGACATCCCATAAATATCGATGAAGCACTTCAATAGATAAACATAATACTAGGGCATGAGTGGCGCGTTAACCCACCACAATGGGACCAAGCGTTACATCCACCACTTTGGGCACACAAAGATCAACTTTCGCCCAGAGATCCCATAGCAATATCAGTGCCGAGGGTAGATCCCGCCCTCCTATCCACACATAGGGCCGATCCATTCGTGCCCATACCTCCAGAGCCAGATCCAGAGCACAAAGACCATCAAGCTGGGGGTACCTCTATCCCTTGAAGAGCCATAGTCCAAACCAAAAAGCTCCAAGGATTATCGCAATCGCTTGGTCAAAACCCAAAAGCTCCAAGGATTATCGCAATCACTTGGTCACCCCAAAAGCTCCAAGGATTATCGCAATCACTTGGTCACCCCAAAAGCTCCAAGGATTATCGCAATCACTTGGTCACCCCAAAAGCTCCAAGGATTATCGCAATCACTTGGTCACCCCAAAAGCTCCAAGGATTATCGCAATCACTTGGTCACCCCAAAAAGCTCCAAGGATTATCGCAATCACTTGGTCACCCCAAAAGCTCCAAGGATTATCGCAATCACTTGGTCACCCCAAAAGCTCCAAGGATTATCGCAATCACTTGGTCACCCCAAAAGCTCCAAGGATTATCGCAATCACTTGGTCACCCCAAAAGCTCCAAGGATTATCGCAATCACTTGGTCAACCCAAAGCTCCAAGGATTATCTCCCAAAAGCTCCAAGGATTATCGCAATCACTTGGTCAATCCCAAAAATGCTCCAAGGATTCCTAAAAATCGCTTGGTCAATCCCAAAATGCTCCAAGGATTCCTCGCAAAATCGCTTGGTCAATCCCAAAAATGCTCCAAGGATTCCTAACAATCACTTGGTCAACCCCAAAATGCTCCAAGGATTCTTAAAATCGCTTGGTCACCCCAAAATGCTCCAAGGATTCTCACAATCCCTTGGTCACCATCAAGAAAATTCAAAAACAACAAAAATCATCAAAAACAACAAAAATTTGCATCTCATTTCTAGGCATGCTCAAATTCATCAATACAAAGCTCTTCTCGCATCTCATCTTCATATTCACAAAAATCAATCCATCAAAAATACAAAAATATATAGCTGCATTAAGCATCGCATCCATACATTGCATATTTGTGGTCGTACAGGTCAAAGGCACCATAGGCTGTAATTGCTCTGCTAGTCCATCTTGTTCCACATTTTTCCATTTTATAAAACAAACAACAAAAATACACCATTTACTACTTTTTACCACACTAGAGTCAGTGGTCTTATAATGTATCAAGAGTTTTCGTCTTTCAGTCGTAATTTTGCTTTCTAGCCACGTACTGTACCAAGTCAGACAGATTTTACGAAGGTAGAGTTATACTTGAAATACGCCTTGTTACGTAGCATCCCAACACAAATTAAAACACATAAAAATTCCCAAGTTGTGTGAACGAAAGATGAAACCTGCAAAGCAATCCAGGTCACCATAAGCGAAACGGTTATCTTGCTCATCCCCCTGTGCGAATGACCCAAAGAATGCTGAGAGTTGGCAAAAGGACAAGCATCCTCCCTACCCAATTCCCTAAGAATCCCAAGTTCTCAATAGTTGCAAAACATCAAAAATTTGCAAAAAGTCAAAACACCAAAATTTGACATCCCACAGTGCACACATCAAAAGGCACAAACAATAGTGATTCTCGTCACTCCATATCCAAATCCCTTGCTCAAAAATAAAAACAAATAAAACAAAAATAAACAATGATTTTATCACTACAAAGGAGCAAGTATCCCAATACAATTGAAGAAAAGAAGGGAGTCGAACTTGAATCCTTGGAACTCTCAGCATTCTAACAGGTCATGAGGCAAGCCTCAGTACCGGTTTGGTTGATAGCCTATCGGTCACTGGCGATAAACTTCTCGCATGACGATATATCTATCACATTAACTTGTGTACAGATCAATGTTTGCATGTGGATGAGCTAGCTTATGGTATCCTAGATAGCACCGCAGATTAATCTAACTAAATACAATAAAGGAGTTAGTGGAGCTAATTAGGTGATCCTCAGTACAAGTTCGGTTGAAAGCCCATCTGGCACTGGCGGTATCCTGACAAATACCACATAAATGAACTCAATTGCACACACAGGGATGTGAAATAGCTTGGTCAAAGACAAGTCCGATTCATACCTTGTTCAAAAGTCTTGTAAGATAAAGTACAGTCATGGCTAGTGAGTTAAAACCGTCCGAGTCTCAAAAAACCTTAGCTACATTTCTAAACCAACTGCGCTACTTTTCATCCTTACAATACCATCAAAAAATACAAAAAAAAAAACCACATGTATACATACAAAGTCATTTACCACAACAATCGCCTAAAAATAAAATAACAAAGTCCTAAACAGTCTATGGTGCCATAACCAAACATCACAAATTCCATTCATCCATTTCATTTTGCATATCACATATAAATCAAAAACATTTGCATTCATCATAACATATGCATCCATCAAAATAAATCAACATACAACAATCCTTTTCTACATATGCACTCATATAAAGTAGCTGCTATCACATCAATCATTGTGCATAACATAAAATTATGACATATACACAAAGCAAGAAAATCAAAACAACAAAAATAACAAATATCCACAAACAATAGCAATAAAAGTGCCGAACAAAGGCACCTTTGCACTTGACCTCAATGGCATAGAAAAATTGATGTCGGGGTTTACATTGTCACTATCCTACTCCCTAAGAAGGCTACCATAGCCGGACCGCTCCACGGGAAGATAGATTTTTGACAATTTCACCCCCAAATGACGTCACAAAAGGGTCAAAACCCACTCAAAAACAACAAAAAAATGCAACACAAACACAAAGCAATAAGCATTGCCGGACACAAGTGCTCTTGCACTTAACCTCTTGGCATAGAAAATCGATGTCGGGGCTCAAATTGTCACTCTCCTACTTCCCCAAGAAGGCTACCATAGCCGGACCGCTCCACGGGAAGACGGACTTTTGACACTTTCACCCCATTATGGCATCACCAAAAGGGTTATCACCCACCAAAAATAGGTCTAAATGTTGGAAAAATTGCACATGCTTAACGATAAACCATCTAAAGGCACCCTTGCACAAGTCATCTTGGGTCAAGCGACTCGTCGCTTTTCTCACGAAGGTCATTCCCTCATCGATTCGTCGCTTGAGGGGGTAGTCACACTTAGTCACCAATCAACAAACACACACCCAATCAAGGCAATGACATGCATTCAAAGAATCATTGACAAAGACAATTATGCTCCTGCTTGGGGCAATAAACAAGCAATTATCACAAATTGATCAAACACTTGGCATTCCCGAAGCATGAACACAAGGTTCCCCTGTGGACAAAAGGTTGCGCCCTTTGCCTAATCATGACTGATCAATGTCCAAGCTCAAGTCACACCTCACCAAAATAGGTTAACACTTGAAATCAAATTCCTTAGCTCGTCAGAAGCAAGGATTCAAGAATGCATGCCCTTTCCATACTTGGGGCATCAAAAGTTGGTTAGGTTACCAAGAAACCCTAATCATTAGTGCTTTGGTTATCTATTTTTGCTCGACGCTGCGCCATGCACAACGCATCCCAAAAAGGGGCATCTGTAGACACCAAAATAGCACCAATCCGATTATGTGACTACAAACACTGATCGCTTTGACACACACAGCCCCTAGGGCAGCCCTCAGAGGTTAAACAGTGGTCCTAACCACTTTTATAGCAATTTTGTAAGGTCAAGAAGCAATTTGGCACATTCAGGCACTTTGCCCAGTATTCGTCTCACCCAAGGACGAATACTAACTGGGATTCGTCTCACCCAGGGACGAATTCTGAATTCGTCTTTGGTCAGGACGAATTCCAGGTTTAACGGGCAAAAAGAAGAATGTCGCCAAGTGGCAGCCGAGGATAGTCAATTATTGCCTCCTGTCGTGCATGCGCGTGTAGGTGGGTAGGTTGGCAGTTGGAGGACTGTCACAAAGGCAGTCATGGAAGCCCAAGTCAGGGAGGAGTCTCCTCCCTCTTGGGAAGGCATGGCCGCCACATGGCATCCCTGCATGCCCCTCCAAAGAGACCCCCTGGGTCTATAAAATGGTGGACTTTCCCACCCAAAAGAGAACAAGTTGGAGGCATTTTCAAGCAACGAAGTGCTGCCAAATTGAACACCCTATTGCACCCTTTTTCGATTCACCTTTTCACATCCATTAATCTCTTTCGCAAGAGAGGTTATTGGGTGGCTTTTGGAAGTGTGGATCCGAACCCAAACCCAACATTTGACCACCTTAATCCACCAATTTGCCGACACCCCAATCCTAAGAGATTTTGGGCCCATCCCTAGTGGATTGGCGCCGAAATCAAGTGCCAACGGTGGGAGGCCCACTCGGGCACCCCGCATTTCTAAGTTTCATTCTAAAGTATTTTAGTATCATTTGTTCATCTTTCATTTCATGTTATGTTGTCTAGATAATTTATAACTTCGATTCCATAATGTTTTGATCAGATTTCATCATGCTTTTTGTCGCTTTTGTTGTCCCACTAACTTGCAGGTAACAACATCAAATTCTCGGTGATGGAGGTCAAATTGGGAGAATCCGACCATCTGGGTCGTCCCAAAATGGCCCCAATTACTTAACCCCTTTGTCTGCAGGTGTTTTGGAGATCCCGAGGTGTGACATTGGAGCGGCATCAACTCGACGTCCTAACACAGTCGAATTCGTCCCACCCGAGGACGAATAACAGTCGAAATTCATCCTGCCCAGGGACGAATTCCAGTTGAAAGTAGATTGGCCAACTGTTTCAATGGCAGTGGCCCTCTGGTAATGTCTTCTGACCTCTGTCAGATTTGCAGGTCATTTAGGATCATTTCATGCATCATTTTAGTCAGTCTTAGGCATACATCTTTCATTAATTTCAAGGAACAAACTTTTCCTATTTGCAGCAGGTGCTACTAACGCCTTTGTTGTTTCTTTGAACGCAGGAGGAGTAGCAAGAACCGAGGACTCATCAACATAAGCGGCGGCAACACTTTGGCCCGCCCATTTCAAATGTGGGCATGCGGAAGGAGGAAGACTAAGTCACAATTGTAACCAAAATCTATTTAACGCTCCTAACCCCTAAAAAGGGAGGAGGCATATTTGTAACCGAGGTTAAGAAAATTGAATAAAAAGGGCTGTGCTTTCTCTAAATTCTTGTATCTCACTTCAGATTTATCTCCTTTCTTTTTTAGTGCATTTCAAAGGCATAGGACTTAAGCGTTATATTTTGTCTTACATTGCATAGCTATAGTTTTCCTTTTATTTCCGGAATCTCATGCTTTCACTTTTGAGGATCCATTTAGTTTGTAGATTGAATTTACCCTTTGGTTTTGCACTTGGGGTTGGTTTTCTGCATTGTGCTTTTTTTATATAGTTTAAAGTTGGTTGAGATGGCTCTCCTTTACTATTATTTCTTAGCATCAAGGAAAGCTCTTTTAGATATTTCCAATCATGCAATCCTTCTTGTTCCATCTCTTCATCAAACTGTGTTTTCATAATAACTATTTCCATTTGACCATCCTCATCATCTACTTGCTCATCCGTGGAGATAATTTCAAAGGTATTAGGTGAAATTATTGTTTTCTCTTTTGTTGCTATTTTTTTCTATGTTTTTTTGTTTAGGGATTTGAAACCCTGCCAAGTCCCCATCCTCTTTCTCTTTCTTAGGGATCTTATGTGGACAAGATTTGGCTAGATGACCATATTCATCATATATTATGCATCTAAATGGAATGTTTTCATAATCTACTACTTGTTCTCATATTTCTTCCCCATATTGTAAAGTAATCTTCTCTGGAAGTGGTTTGTAAAAATTAAAAAAAACATAAATCCTTGCATAAGTCACATTCTCTAAGTTTTGGGTGCTATAAAAAATCATCATGAAAACTCCTAAATAATTCCCAATTGTTGTGAATATATTATAATGTAATTATTCTATTGTAAGACCAAATAAATGTACCCAAACAGGGGCAATTGATATAATTTCTTCCTTGGTATGCCAGGGTTTCATGAAGACCCCTACCCTACCAAAAAACCATATCCCCACTTGAAATATTTCCTTCCTATCTTATTCATTAGCAAAAAAAATAAGAATGTAGCCATTAGGGTAAGTAAAAATTTGGAACTCACCTTTAGTGCTCTAGTTTTTGGCAATAGATTGCTTGAAGGAAGCAAGATTCGTTCAAAATCCCATGAATAAAAAAATTAGTCATCTCCTCTCCATATCATCTATTCCTTCCTAGAGATTCATTATTTCCAACTTCACTAATGGGGATCCATTAGTTGCTTTCATGCAACCCATCTTTGTTTTCCTTGAATTGATCTTTGGCATCCTTAGTGGTTTCTTTGGCAATTATTGATTGTGTTTACCTCATGTTTTATGTGGTCCTCTATGGATTGCTTCTTTAAAATTTATTTTTGGCTCAATGCATACATCTCTATTGAAACCTTCCATCTAGGAATCCAAAAAATAAAGTTGCAAGAAAACCTAAAATTTCCATCGTAAACCCTAATCAAACTACTAATATCTTCGATGCAACCACTTTCACCCTCAAAGTTCATTCTTCTAAACTCAATTTTCCCAATTTTGTTCACTCCTTCCCTTTCCCATCCACACTTTGCCACACTCACATTTAGGTGGTGGCCACTTTTGATACCATTGATTTTAGCTCCATCTCCGTTTCAAGAAACCTTAAATTTCTCTGCATCTAGAAACCCTTGGAAGGAGTATTTGTTATTAGGTACTTTCCAACTCCATTTCTTCATACTCCAATTCTAGATCTTTGTCATCCTCAATCTCTCCAAGAATTGCATTCACTTCACTATTTTGTGTTTATTTCTCTCTTTATCATTAATTGATATTATGTTTATTAATTATTCAATATTTATTGACTTAATTAAATCTAACTAGTATTGGTGTGTATGTATAGTTATTAATTACATTGAAAATTTATTCAGTTGAATATTTATTCGATTAGAGTAATTGTTTCTTTCTATTTATCTTTAAATGTTAAATACTAATTTAAAGTTTTCTTAATATTTTTTATTGTTTATTCAAATAGTTATTAACGCAATTAAATATAACTACAATTAGTAGGTATATATAGTCTGAATTACATTGAACATTTTTTTAGAGTGACTGCTATTTTCTAGAATCTTAAGGGTGAGAATATATGAAGAACCCATATCAGTGATATTGGAGATTTGAACTTGGACCAAGGTAGATAGTCTTTCAGCTTTACCATTGGACCCCAACATTGGGCATGTGTGTGTGTGTGTGTATATATATATATATAGTTAGTTAGTTAGTAAATTTGTGCACGTTGGATATTAATTTCATATTTTTTTTTAACTTCATTTGCTTCATATTCAAAAAATTTATTATCTTAATTAAATCTACCTATTATTACTAGATGTGTGTGCATTGAACATTCAAGCTATGCCATATATTAATTTATATATAAATTATTTTAAAATATTAAACTAGTTATGTGAGATTGAAATGACCCTTACCCATATTAAGTTATTTAGAAAAAATATGTTATACTATTAAAATTTATATTATCACATAATACACTATCCCAACAGTACCCATCATAATACAAAATTTGAATTTATGTTGTACTCATGCAATTACATCCTAATTATCCTTGGTTTTATATACCTTGAATGGTCTAATAGATTTAGATCGTACAATTACATCTCAATTCTCACTTATTTGATAATATATTTGACATTTAGATATGTTGTCCTTGTACAATTACAATTAGATATATTAATGTGTGGATAATGTGAATTCGTTTTTAACTTAGAAATCATAATTTTTTATTTTCCATGGGATTGAATCTAACTCTTGAGAATATTCCACTCACAAAGATCTCATTAGATTTCAATTTCCATATATTTATGATAGAAAAACCATGAAATTATGGTTCATTAAAATAACATGATAATATTGTCATGATTTGGTATGGATTCAAGGCTCATTTTCAATAGCAAATTGTCATTTAAAAAGTAATTTTTTATTAATGACTATTTTGCATATATTTGTCAAGTTGAGCACCTAAGGATTGATATTGTTATAAAAGTATAATAAGTTAATAATATCTCCTATTATTTAATTTAATCATATTTTTTCTAATGTCTTAATGGATAACATGGATTTTAGTTTATGGTAAGTCCAAGATAACTTATTTTGGTGTTGGGCATCTATAATTTACGTGCACTAACCCTATATATATGTTGATAGTTGAACCTATTTCCTTTTCATGGAATGCATTCCAAATTAGCCTCTCAAACACAAGAATTGAAATAATTATATATCTTACAAGAGATTTTTGTTTGAGCATGGGGATGTTATTTTTATTTCCATAAAATTAAATTCTCATATAGTTGTAATATTTTGAGAAATTATATATAAGAGTAAAATATAGGTTTTTGAAATGGTCTAAAACCTTTACAATCCTAGACTACTTTGTCTTGTCTTACCAACCATAAAGCCTCATCTTTGGAGGCTACAAGACATTCAAATCATTGAAATATCTTGTTTCAAATCTCTATAGATTTACATTCCATACCAACCTCTTTATATATCTTTCAAGAGTCTCCAAAAAGTGTAACCCTCAATAGAAAACCCCACAAATATTCAAAAAATAGATCCCTCGACACAAAAATCCATAGATATTCAAAAAAATCCATAGATATCCAAACAAATAGAGTCATTCTCACTCAAAGCCTCAAAATGCTACCAAAAATTTACACGTCCACACATCTCTATAAAATGATACCCTCATTAGATAGGTCCATAAATCACCATAATATGGAACCTTTAGTAGGCAACCCATAAATATCTAGAAGATGAATCCAATAGACAAATCCATAGCTCTTCAAAAAAAAGAGCCCTCAAAAAATAAATCCATAGATCTCCAAAAAATGGGTCCTATAAACATATATCTCCAAAAAATGAAATCTTCAACTGATAATTCAATAAAAATTCTTACAAATGCAAGCTAAAAATCCTAGAAATATTGTAAATAAAGGGCCCCATAGCATGCAATTCCACAAATCTCCAAAAAATAATTTACTATGAATATTTTTTAAATTGGGACCATCACCCATTGGCTTGAATTTCTAAATATCCTCCATCCTTTACCACTAAATGAAGTACATCTAGATGTATCCCATCTAGTAGTATCCATATTTTATCTTCCTCTCTGAGATCTCTCCAATTGGCTAGCCAATTGTCGACCCCATTTCCTTCTCTATAGACATGTACCACTTGAAATTATTTTAGTGAATTTAAGTATCTTAGTGTATCTATTACTATATATTCTACTCTTCAAATCTCCATCAACCTTTTATTGAAGCAATTAAAAATATTTGGTGAGTCTCCCTCAAATATTAATATCTTACACCCTAGCTAAATTGCCATTGTTACTCTTTCCAACACTACTCTAGCCTTAGCCTAATGACTAGTCATAATGCCCAAGTACTCACTCATAGCTCCAATCACCACTCTCTAGCTATCCCTTAGCATTGCTCCTCTTCCAACATTCCTTGGATTACCTTTAGAATACCCATCAACATTTAGTTTCATCCATCCTTGTTTTTATGGCTTTCATGTGATCATGCTCGTCAAGCCTCTATAGGGATTGTCATTCTCCTCAATTGGACTTAGGTTCTAATTTACACTTAATTTAGCCTCCTCCAATGAATAAAAAATCTCATGAACTCTAAATGCTTTAAGATTCTCCACTATGGCCACTATGATATATTCTCTATTCTTGGTTGTAGATCTCTTCTTCCCTTTAAAAATTATTTTATTTCTCTCCAACCAAACTTCCCACACGTAATTAAAGGATATTAGATTCTAAATTTGATTCAATCCTATGATTTTAAAAGTTTTATCCCACTATTCTATTCATTCTGCCATGTTATTAGGCATCACCCATACCAACCCCATATAATTTACTATATCATACAATATTTTGATGGAGAAATTACATTCTAATAATATATGATTCATTGATTCCTCATGATATTCACAAAGATAACATTTATTAGAGAATTGAAAACCCCTCTTATGAAGGTTATATATTGTTAAAAAAAAATTGAACTACCAACCAAAGGAAAAGTACTATCTTTGGAATGTATTTTCTTCCCCATAATCAATCCCATTGAAATCCCCTATTAGGAACTATATGTAAAAGATCATAGATTGATTTAATTGTGAATGATCTTTCTTGAGCAGCCCCCCAACTCTACTATGATATTTTCTATTCCTCATACTTCTATAGTGGGTACTTCTCTAGCCATTCATCTTTCCAAAAGTGGATAGACCTACCATTTTCTACTTTCCATTGAGTACCTTTCCATAGAATCTTTTTACCCTTTACTATATGGTTCCATAATGAGTATCCCTGAAAAGGATCTAGTATGGTAAAAAATCTACTATCCTCCTGGTTGTCAAGGTATTTATCTCTTAGAATCCATGCCCATAAGGAATGATCCTCCCTAGCCTCCGTACCATATTTTTTACCAAGGCCTTGTTCAAATATCTTATTCTTCTAAAACAAATTCCTCCCATTGATTTATAATTGTATACTTTCTCCCAAGATACAAGCAGAATTCTACTCTTCTCCTTTTTTCTTGACCATAAAAAAATTCTTTGAATACTTTATATTGTATTAGTTGCTTTTAATGGGGTCTAAAATATTGATAGTAAATATATAGGGAGTGCTTAGAGAGCACTCTTATGGAGCTATACTATATCTTCATGACTCAAAAAATTTCCCTTCTAGCTAGCTAATTTTCTCAGGACCTTATCAATTAGCACATTCCACATTTGATTCTTGCATGCCCCAATGAACATTGGCATATCTTAGTAAATAGAAGGGAGTTTTGAACCACTACACACAATATCCATTGCTATTCTTCTCAAATGATTCTCTACAATTTTTATAAAAAACACCTTACTATTATCCATGTTTATAATTTTTTTGGATGTTTTTCCATAGAGATTTAGTATCCTCCTAAAATACCTTGCCTTAGCTATAGATAATATCCCCAGCAAAAAATTTTCATATGATAGGATATATTATGAATATGATAAGATTTTTTTAAATCAATTAAGCTTAGTTGATATAATAGATAATATAAAGAGTTCATTTTATATTCAATTGAAATACTTTGTTCTCATATTACACATAGTTATATTTTAATACAGTACTCGTGTTCTATTTTTTAAGGATTAAATTTAGTTTCTTATAGTGTTAGATATTTTTAAGAGGTAATTATTAAAGAGAATGTAAGATACATGTTTTTACTTAAATGCATAGTTATTATTTAATTTTCTATCTAGTTTAAGGATATATGGTTCTTCACTCAAATATTAATTTCTAAGTGGAAACTTATGTAAAAATAGATCAAAATTACTCGTCATATATAAATTAATTATGGGATGATAATATGTATATCATATCTTTGACATAGAATAAAATAATTGAATAGTGTTGCTTGCCTTTATAAATATTATCTATTGTAGTTTATCCATATTTAATGGATTTCACTAGCAAGAATACCATTTTGAAAGTTTGGTAAGGGATATGGGAGTGGTATATCTTTGGTTTTCCATTCAGAAGACCCACATTCAAACCCTAGTAGAAGGGGAGTGGGACCCCTCATAAAAACCCATGTTTTTAACTCAAATTTTTGTCTCATAAAGGATATTGTAGTGGGATGTCTTTGGATTTTCATTTAGAAAATCCAAGTTCAACCCCAATATGAGGGGACTGGGATCCCTTGTAAAATCCCATGTTTTTAACTCAAAAGTCTAGTCTCATGAAGGATACTATAGTGGTATGTCTTTGGGTTTTTATTTAAACCTCTGTACAAGGGGGCCAAGAGCCCTCATTAAAAGTTGTGTTTTAACTCAATTTTATATCATGAAATATACCATAGTGGTATATATTTGGGTTTTCATTCAAGAGATCCAAGTTCAAATATTTGTACCAGGGGGGGATCAAAACCCCTCATAGATACCCATATTATTGACTCAACTTTTTTCCAATGGGTTCATGGTTCAATGGTGGATACATATGGGTTTCATAGCTCAAACCAAGGTTCAAATACTAATGGTACCAAATAGGTCATATAGCTTAATGTTACTAAGTTTATGTAAAAGGGAAAGGGAAACCCTTTCAAAACACTACCTTTTTTTTAAAGAAAATCAAATAATACAATTTTGAAGAAGTTATTAATATTTACTTGCTCTATTATAACTTACTCTCTATACTTTATATTTTTCTCTCCTTTAACAAGTCATATTTTTTTAAATAAGTTATATATGGGTTCTATTGGGCACACTTCCATTGAAATACCAAAATATTACATTTTTTGTTAGGTCAATTAAATAATATCAATCATGTTTTTTTTTTTAATTTACATGGTGGAATCGATAGCAGCCACGAATCTAGGCAGGTTGTCCAGTTTTTATGGCCGCCACAGTATTCTACGTTGTCCACCCCAGAATCCTCCACACAAATCTTCGCATAGTCCACCCCTATAACCACCATGCCACAATCATTTTAAACCTTTTACGCCGCTGAAAGCACCAGGAAAGGGACAAGCATTCAGTATGGCAAGGCCCGAGATTTGAACCTTGGACCTCCAACCCCCTATGGGGTTTGGACGAACCAATTGATCTACACCTTGGACCTAAAAAATGTTATAATTAAATTACAAGTACAAAATATCTAAGGCACAACTATCAGTAAACCAGTCAAGGCACAACTACCAGTGCAGACATGTAGGTCTAATAACAAGGGTGAAATATTTAATCATATCCATCATGTTATTATTACAAATATTTTTCATTTATTTATTTATTAAATATATTCTTAAAATTCTTAAAAGTCCTATGTTTCCACAATAATCTCCTTGACATTGATTTTTATTAAGAGATAAAATCTCAATTGGTGAGTTGCCTTCTAAACTTTGAATTTATCCAAGATGAAAATCAACATTGATATTGACTAAATTATCTACTACTTGATTTTATTCTCTATAAATTTGCTCACATTTCCAAGAGATTACCTCCAATAATAGATGATGAACATAAACAATAATATTATTTTTTATCCAATTCCCACATCTATTTTCGTTGATACCATTAATGATAATTTATGAATACCCTTCTATTGAAATGTTTTCCATGCTTTTTATTGCAACTAGATTTAAAATATTTCTTCTATCTAGATATTCTTCCTCAATATTTCTTTCATCTAGAGTTAAAATATTTTTGATGTGATAAAAAAATTGCTATAGCATGAAAAGATTTTGTATTCCTATATCCTTTTGTGAGCCATTTCTCCCTAGATTTTTGGAAGCAGTATAACTCCTTTTGTAATGCATTATGATAATAAAAAAATAATTGTTTTCTTTAACATAAGAATCCTAATTTGTTTATGCTATCTCTTATAAACTTTTGATCTTGGATTCAATTTCTTTCTTTTATTTAAAAATGTTACCAAAATATTTGGTATTCTAAATCTTCATTTCCTCCTTCGAATATTTTCTCTTTAAAACAAACTTGTACATATATGATCCTTCAAAATTTGCTTCATCCCACAATAACATAACCATATGAAAGAAATCATGGACTTAAATATATATAGACTATAATCAAAATGGTTTTGGATGAACATTATTTGGTAAATCACAAGTCAAAAGAATAGATTTTTGATATTATCCTACTCATAATAAAATATTTGAAGAGATTGCATACTTTTTTTATAGTCATTTATTGGATAGAAATAATATATTCAAATTTTCTACTATATAAGTTTGTCCAATGTGTCTATTATTCCATGTACAACAAACAATTAAAGGACTAAGATCCCAAAGTCCATTTGAATTAATAAATTAAGCAAAAACTTCCATTACTTTAAACCATTCTGGAAGTCCACCATTGTTTTCTAAAGGAGATAGAACAATATTGAAATCACCCCCAATAATACATAGATCACAATAAATCATCATTGTGTTTAAAAAAAATATGTTAAGGTCCTTCAAATAATTTTTAGGATTAAATATAGTTGGAGCATACACATTTATAAACCCAACTTTGATGGTTTCCTTTCCTAAAAAATAGTCTAGAAACCCTATTACTTTTTGCTTCTAATAATTATCCATCCCATTTATATTTTCCTCATATTGTTACTATACCACTTCAAGGTCATATAGAAGGTATTTCTAGACAATCACCCATCTTCCAAATTATTTTAAAAGCATCCTTACACTCTCATTATGTAATTTTATTTCGTGTATTGATATCAACTTACGACTATAAACACCTATTAATTCCTTAATAATTCTTATTTTAGGGGTCTTGTTCATACCCCTAATATTCCATTATATTTCCAGCATCATCATTTTTAATTTTTATTATTGGGATTACCCTCACTTCTTACCAATACCTCTGATATTTTTATTTCGCTTCCAAAATTAATATCTCTTTGAGTTTATTTTTCTCTTTGTTCATGTGTTGATGACCTTCCTCTCCTTTTTCAATTCCCACCAGCACTCTCATATTCATCAATCTCTTATATTTTCCATATTGTTCATAATGAGACTTATCTTCTAAAGATTTATGTTTCCCTAAAGAATCTAAAATGCAAGGAATAACCTCATAAACACTATCTTATTTATGCTTCCTCGAAAACCCTAAATTTTACGGATGATCCTCCATAGTCATTACTTTCTTATGCTTCCCTAAAATCCCTAAATTTCCTTGGATTTCCTCCATATGTTTTTCTTTATTTTGCAAATATTGAAACCCTAAAGTGTAATGAATACACTTTGTACTAATTTTATTTTTATTGCATGGATAAAATTTTATTCTACTTGAGAAAAATAAATATGATTTACCTAGATTAACCTTAACTTCCTTGTAGGCACTAGTTATAGACAAAAGCAAAAGTAAAAGTGTTTGTAAAAATGTCCAAGTGATAAGCACTAATTTAGTCCACAAGAAAATAATATGTGTAATGTAATTGAATGAATAAAATAAAATATAACAAAATACCAATTAAATATAATGCATAATACATATACCTAATTTACTTTGACTCCCCACCTTCCTTTGCTTTAAAATTTGTCTCCTCATCTTCCTTTGCATCTTTAACTCCTATATTTGAACTTGTACATTGTACTTTCTCATCCCTTGTGTCATTTTTTTCTTTTAATGGTTGAATTAAGTGAGGCATATTGGTATTTGTCATTTGATGGTGTAGAGGGGTTTTTCTTCCCATTTTATTATGAGTGGAATGTCATGACCATCCCTTGGACAACCTTTTCAAATAAAATATTTATGAAATTATGTGTAATCATTAATGATAGATTATGTGGTTTTATGATGTTTTGATGATAAATGATATGGTACTAATAGACTTGTCCTTTTTTTTAGGAATAGACACCTTTGCAAGTGGCTAGAAAGTTGATGGCTTATATAGTCAAAATGACCTGACATGTGTTATCTATTTTTAGATCTAGCTTACCCTTGCTATTTGATGTATCTTTTCTATACTTGCATGCTAAATGATATTAAATTAACACTTCTAACATGCTTAATGAAGGAACTATGTTAATAAGGTTTAATATTTCTTAATTAAAATAAAAATTAAAAAATATATATATATATATATCAAATTAAGTGCTCAAATTTAGAATAAATGAAATAATGACATAGCTTAATTTTCAAATGGAAAATAAACCCAACTTAGAAAAATATAATAGCAAGCAGTTATGATTTTTTTATCTCAAGCAGATTCTCTTTGAGTTCTCTTTGTTAGAATTTCACAATAATAGATATGCAAAGCATTACACAAAATATGAAGATAAGAGTGGAACTAATTAATTTATTCCAAGGATCAACTCTGTATAAATAGCAGAGTTGATTATTGAGAGTCGTTGGATTACAACAACTCATCAGACCTAATGAAGACACCACTGAGAGTTCTCCTGACACATGGAGGAGTGGAAAATCAAGTGTCTATCCTAGTGGAACTTAAGATAATATTATCTTATTCTAACATCCCCCCTTAAGTGATACTAGCAGTGAATCATGCAAATGAGTCTTGGAAACAAGGCCTAATGAGGTACTCATGTACAATGACTTCTTTTGAAGAGATGGTAAAACCCAATGGGAAAAAACCATCAATCAAAAGGAAGTTAGAGGCTTGTCTTCATATGGTGAAGATTTTCCTCCTAATACAATAGATAGTTGGTAAAAAAACCCTGTGGGTAAAAACCAACTATGAGAAGAAGAGAGGCATGTATTTGTATGGCGAAGATTGTCCTCTTTAACAAGAAATAAAGATGAGTCCCGACAACTTGGCCTGATTAGGTACTCATATAATATAGTTGGTGAAAAAACCCTTGTGGGGAAAAACCAACTATGATAGGATTATATTCATATGGTGAATATTATCTTCATAGGTTGTTCCATGAATATTTCTTCCTTTAAGTCTCCATGTAAGAAAGCACATTTTACATCCATTTGATAGACATGCCACTTATGGGAAGCAACTAGAGCAAGAACCAATCTTACAGAATCCATTTTAGCAACTAGAGCAAAGGTTTCTGCATAATCTATGCCTTCAATTTGAGAGAAACCTTTGGCCACTAGACGAGCCTTGTGTTTGTCTATTTCTCCATTAGGCCCATATTTTGTTTTGAAGATCCATTTACAATGAACTAATTTCCTTCCTTTAGGTAAGGGAACTAAATCCCAAGTCTTGTTTTTGATCAAGGAAGAAAATTCATTTTCCATGGCATCATCCCATTCCTTAATACCTGAGGCTTCTTTGAAGGATTGAGGATCAGAGGAAATAGACTGACATACAAGACCAGTGCCTATGGGGTTGGATGATCTGGTTGAAGGAAGATTTTGGATGTAAGGAGTAGCTTCTTTAACAATGGTGCGGGCCCATTTTGGCATAGAGGAAGGAGTTGAAGGAGTTGAAAGACATTGAGATGGAGTTACAGGTTCCTCATCTTGATTATCAATGACCAAGTTAACTTCAAGAGTTGGCTCTTCATAATATTGAGGTTCTACTATAGGAGAAGGCTCAATGGAGGAAGAGGGCTTTTGAGGATCTTTTTGAGGGAATGTTTCATCAAATTGGACATTCCTATGAAATAAAACCTCATGAGTTGAGGGATCAAGAAGCTTGTATGCTTTCAATTCTTCACAATAACCGACAAAGATGAGCTTTTTTCTTTTCTTATCAAGAGCCTTCCTTTTCTTCTTTGGGATGTGAGCCCAAGCAGTACACCCAAAAATATTGAAGTAGGAAACATATGGTTTTAAGCTAGACCAAGCTTCTTCAGGAGTTAAATGGTCAAGAGCTTTATGAGGTGTGCGATTTTGAATATAATTTGCATAGTTAATAGCTTCTGCCCAAAAAACTTTTGGAAGATCTCTTGAATGGAGCATACAATTAGCCATCTCTTTTAATGTCCGGTTTTTCCTTTCTGCAATACCATTTTGTTGAGGATTATGGGAGACAGAATGTTGATGAATGATGCCATGACTGGATAAAAATATGGAAAACTCATTACTACAGTATTCCCCCCCATTATCTGTGTGAATCTTCTTGATTTTGCAAGATGCCTGATTTTCAACTAAGGCTTTAAAAACCTTAAAGTGGGATAGAACATCACTCTTATATTTCAGGAAGTAGACCCAGGACCTTCTAGAAAAATCATCAATAAAGGTTAGAGCATACTTTGCTCCTTTGAAATATGGTTCAGGAAAGGTCATTAAGTCACTATGGATTAAATCTAGAGGGGATGAGGTTTTTAGAGAACTACTTGGGTGGAAAGGATCTTGATGTTGCTTTCCAAGAGCACATCCAGGACAAACTCCATCACTAGAAGAGACTTGGGGTAATCCTGTAACCATATCATGGGTGCTCAAATCCTTTAGGTAGTTGTAACTAAGATGACCAAACCTTTCATGCCATATTTGACTTTCAAGATCACCATGAGCCACAAAATAGGAGGCTCCTTCTGGATTTTGAAAACCTTTGAAGTGAAAAATATGAGAGTTATGATCAATATTCCCTTTGGCTATAAGAGAATGGGGATCTTGAAAATCTCTTATCTCAACTCCTGTTGGAGAGAAGAGAACAGTTTTCCCATTTCTAGAAGTACAAATCTGATAGATGGATAGGAGATTGGTGGCAATGTCTGGAACATAGAGAACATTGTTTATGGAGCCACCATCAATGGTTATATCCCCTTTTCCTTTGACAGGGATGAAGGAAGAGTCACCCACTTCTATGCTACAAGTAGAGCTAGAGGAGATAGAAGAGAAAGACTTATCTGAAGCAGTCATGTGATGAGTAGCTCCAGAATCTAGGACCCAATAATTAGAGGAAGAATTGGAGGTTTTTCCTTGAACATTAAGGGCTTTTCCTATTTGCTTTTTATTTTCTATATTTTGATCCTTCATAGCTGCCTCTAGTTGTTGTAATATTTTCCAGCATTTGTTAGCAGAGTGACCATTATTTTTACAGTGAGTACATGTTATGGGAGTCTTTTCCTTCTTTTTGAATTTTTCTTTAGAAGAGGTGGAGGCTACTAAGGCTTTTGAAGAAGAGGAAGAAGAAGATATTTCATATCTAGCAAGTTTGGTTTCTTCCCTAGTTAATCTATCACAAAATTCTTCTAAAGAAGGCATTTTAAAGGTTGCACCAAGAGCATCTTTGGTAGATATAAAGGTGGTAGACAAAATTTTGAAAAACACCATTTAGCTTAGAAAGGATTAGATAAATGCATTCTTCTTCAGTCTTAGTCTTCCCACTGCCTTTGTATTGAGTGAGGACTTCTTTGAACTTAGTGAGGAATTCAACAATACTACTAAAATATTCAGGAGACAAAGATGTTAGTTCGGCTTCTAGTTGCATTGATCTCATCTGATCTACTTTCCCAAATAAGGTCTTTAGTTTCTCCCAACTTTCATGAGGAGTTTTGCAATCTGTAATATGAAACCACAAACTTTCATGAACATTAGAGCTAATAATACCCATTGTTTCATGCATTTTTCCTTTATGAACAAAAATTTCATATTCTTTATCAAATTATGGTTGCTTTTCTTCTAACAAATGAGTAAGACCTTTTTGAGAGATAAGATTTAAAATTTTAGGTTTCCAAGTGTGAAAGTTATGAGGGGTGAGAGGTTCAATCGAGTTCATATTTTTTTTTAACACAAAAGAAAAGTTTGAAGTTATAATTAACCAATATATCCCCCCTTAGAACTTCAAATTTTATTAATGCAAATGTTTGAAGGGAAAAAATGAAGCTTTTCAATATACTAAAACTCAATATACCTGCCCTAACGAGAGGGAAACTATAAGTAAATTGAGGTTCGAATATTGTTTGCTTGAGAAATGCCAAGTCCTTTTAGTTCCTCTCAATACCCACCCTTACTTGAGGGAAACTGTAAGTATAGAGAAGAATTTGTCAAGGGTTGTAGGCTTGAAATGCAGAGAGTTCAACCAGTTTATAATTTTGGATTTTCTCAAAACTTGCCCTTACTAGAGGGAAACTATAAGTGAGAGAGATATCCAAAAAAAATAAATGGATGAATGAAAAATATATGCTAGGCCTTTATACCAAGTACCTCCAAAAACCCGCCCTTACGTGAGGGAAACTATAAGTTTTTAGTGGTAATGATACATGGAACGTAGGCAAATATATTTTGAGGAAGAAGACTTAAACTTTTATGTTTAGGAAATATTTAGAAAAAATAATGTGTTTAAAGTGAAGAGATTAACACATTAATGTTTAAATATGATCAGAATTCTATAATAGAATTTTAATAACACCTTTAGAGAAGAAGAAAAGGTGAGATATTCCTTTTTTTTAAATATTAATTTGAATAAATTAATAATAATAAAGGAGAAGAAAGAATATATGAGAAATTCAAAAAATAACTAGAACTCCTTTGGAAAATTATTAATTAAACAATAACAATATTATAAGAAGATAAATAGAAGGTAGCTTTTCCTCAAATAATGATAAACAACATAGGTGTAAATTATTAATTAGAGAGTGTAAGCATAGAAAATAAAAAATTTTAAAATTGCAATCATTACACCTCTATTAAATTAAATACCTAAAAGAAAAAAAACCTTGAGGAAAAGATAGATAAAAATATGCACCCCCCTTCAAGAGACACAAATGTGCATTATTTTGCACATAAACCCCCCCAAAAAAAAGTCTTTTATATTATGGTTACAATATGACTACGACTTATCAAAGGGCCCCTCTTTTTAAAAAAATATGAAAAAGGCTTTGAGAAGGAGTCATATTTATACTTCGAAATCGAAGTGTATTTAACCTTTACAAAATAAAAGAATGAGGATTTAAATAAAGCCCCACGGCTCTGAGAAAATAATGCGTCCGAAACAAACCAAAATTCGAGAGCTCCTTTCCTTAATGCGTCATTGGGTCGAACCAGGCAGAGACAAACAATAGAAAGGAGGTCTCCATTTTTCAAAGGATGATCCAAGGACGTCGAGTAACCGATGAGGCCACCTGCACAAAAAATATTAAAGAAACCAGAGAGCTTAAAAATAACAAATTTTATCTCTGTGTAGATATTGACTGTGTGGAAGAGGAAGACGTCCACCACTGGAGGCAAATAGCAGGAGGGATATTCCGAGGACGTCGTGAGATGCCACCTGCATAGACAGGGTTTAAATATCCAGAGAATAAAAATATAAAAAAATTACTAAAATAATAATTTTTTATATCTCTGGTGCCCTAGGCGAGAGCTCGGAAGGGCCACCGAGGGGAGTGATATAGATGAGCACTGCCTCTAAAAAACCTCCTGCAGAACACGTTAGATGCCTCTAAAAATTGTCCTGCAGAACACGTCAGAAAAAAATAGAAGCTGCCTCAAAAAAACTCTCCTGCAGAACACGTTAGAAGCCTCTAAAAAAATCTCCTGCAGAACACGTCAGAAAAAATAATGCTTAACCTTAGACGAATCACGAAATTAGATACTCGAACCAGAGATGAAGAAAATAGCAGAACAAGTGTGAATCTCCTTTGCGGTGAAGAGTATAAATAGAGAAGATACCAATGCCAGATATGCTTTCACCCAGTGAGAAGATACGATGCAATGGTGCCAAGAGAGACGTGGAGGTCTCCGAGAGCCACGTCGCGGGTGGCGTGCCAAGATTTTACATTTTAGAAACACACTTGATGTTGTTTTAAAATCTTTGGATTTGGTTAGAGATAAAAAATGATTCGAAGAAAAGGTTAGCAATAAATATGTAATTGTTTTAAAAAATATACACCAAGCTTAGATTTAAGGGAAGCCACGTATTAAGGGCCAGCGCGAAATGGTTTGGAGCCACAAAAAAGACGCAGTTCCAAAAATGATTTGGGCCAAAAAATTATGCAGCGATATATCTAAGCATTGATTGCTTTCATTTAAAAAATGAGGGTTGAGATTTTGAAAAAAAAAGAAAAAAAAGGATCTTCCTCTAGAAATTACAGAATGAAAGCTCTGGAAAGAGTAAAGGAAGAGCACAAAAAATTTCAAAAAATAAAACCCTCGAGTTCTGAATCAACTTTAAAAAACAATACATATATTATAAAATATTTTGCTGAAAAAAATATGGATAAACTGACTACAACATATATGAAGCAAGATAGTCAAAAAAATCCAAAGCAAAAAAAGAACCAGATCCTAGAACCTTCAAGAGTGAATGCTAGCAAAATCTATCCTGCTCTGGTACCATGTTAGAATTTCACAATAATAGATATGCAAAGCATTACACAAAATATGAAGAGAAGAGTGGAACTGATTAATTTATTCCAAGGATCAACTCTGTATAAATAGCAGAGTTGATCATTGAGAGTCGTTGGATTACAACAACTCATCAGACCTGATGAAGACACCACTGAGAGTTCTCTTGACACATGGAGGAGTGGAAACTCAAGTGTCTATCCTAGTGGAACTTAAGAGAATATTCTCTTATTCTAACACTCTTTAAACCCTTAAGGAATAGGAAGAAGAGGAGTGGTTTTTGGCCTTCAAGGTATGATCAGAGAACATGTGAAATAGAGAGGACTTTTAGACCTTCATTTTGGAAGAAAGAAGGACCAACAAAGGATCTATACACTGGTGAACACTTGTGTATTTTCTAGAATAAGCTTCTTCAAATAATATAAGATACTCCTCTCTATAAATATTTTGAAGATGGTGCCTCAATTTTATGATATGGAACTAAAATTGTGGCTATTATTTAGTCATGTATATAAATATTGTTTAATTAGAGTAAAGCATCAAGATACCTTATTTATTAGGATAAATTTATTATTTTTTAAGATTTATCTTTATTGCTATGAGTTCCTGAGAGAGAGAACATAGGGCTTGAGGTTGGCTAATATTTACTTTGTTCACTACCATATTTTATGGTTGGATGTATCTTTGTGCATGTTAGAAAAATAAGATAAATCAATGATTTATTTCATGGATCAACTTTGTATATATAGCAAAGTTGATCATTGAGAGTCGTTAGATTACAACTCCTCAAATATAAACTAGGATAAACTGAGATTTCACTTGACACATGGAAGAGTGGTAACTCAAGTAAGTCTATCCTAGTAGAACTTAAGAGAATAATTACTTATTCTAACACCCCCCTTAAGCGATACTAGGGGTGAATTTAGCAAATTAGTCCCATAAAAAGGGTCTGATGCGGTACTTATGTACAATGATTCTTTTTGAAGAT